>JARWBY010000215.1:0-125000 GCA_030347435.1 Clarias fuscus
ATAAACAAAACGCGAGAATAAGGGCAATACGGCACAATAATCTGGCAACAGGTGGGTGTCTAGCAGCGTCTTAAATAAGCCGATCTGATCACTCCAAATCGGTAACAGGTGAGCTCGAGCCGTGACTGAGGCGGCAAAAACCAAGAGGCGGCGCGGCGCTAGAACTGGAGTAATTTTGATTATTTTCAGAGGCGCTATGTTGTGGGCGAAATCTGGCGCGTTGTGACAGTACCCTCCCCCCCTACGGACGCCACTGGGCGTTCTAGACGGGGCCTCTGGGTTCATGCCATGAAACTCAGTTATGAGGGATTTGTCGAGGATAAATCTGGCGGGTATCCAGCTTCTCTCTTCGGGTCCGTATCCCTCCCAATCCACTAGGTATTGTAGTCCGCGTCCCCGGCGGCGGGACTTAAGGAGCTTACAGACTGTGAAGGCCTCCCCCCCCTCGATGAGACGGGGGGGGAGGGGGTGGGGGAGGTGGTGGGGATAATGGACAGGAGACCAGTCGTCGAATCTGAGACACATGGAAGGTGGGGTTGATCCGGCGCATGGATAATGGCAGGGCGAGCTTAACAGAGCAGGGGTTGATCACCCGGGAGATGGAGAAGGGCCCAATATACCTGGGAGACAGTTTCTTTGATGTGGTCTTCAAGGGTAAGTCGCGGGTGGATAACATTACTCTTTGGCCAATGCGATATCGAGGGGCTGCAGAGCGGTGGCGGTTGGCTTTACATCGGAAAATGTTTACTGAGCGTCGCTATTGGGAGCGGGCCTGCTGCCACGTCCTTTTACAGCGCCGGACGAACGCTTGGGCAGAAGGCACTGCGACTTCCTCCTCTTGAGCAGGGAACAGAGGCGGTTGGTATCCCAGACAGCATTGAAAAGGTGACATTCCGGTGGAGGACGTGGGGAGCGAGTTGTGGGCGTATTCTATCCATGGGAGAGCTCTATTCCATGAGGCCGTGTCCCGTGACGCCATACATCTAAGAGACTTCTCTAGTTCCTGGTTGATCCTTTCGGTCTGTCCATTGCTCTGGGGGTGGAATCCAGAGGATAGGCTGAGCGTGGCACCAATAAGCTTGCAGAAGGCTTTCCAGAATTGTGAGGAAAACTGCGGGCCCCTGTCAGAGACAATGTCTGAAGGAAGACCGTGGAGTCGGAAAACATGGGACACCAGGAGTTCGGCTGTTTCTTTAGCTGAAGGGAGTTTGGGGAGTGAGATGAAGTAAGCGGATTTGGAGAATCGGTCCACAACTGTCATGATGCAGGTATTATTGTCTGAGGGTGGTAATCCTGTAACAAAATCGAGGGAGATGTGAGACCATGGGCGATGAGGGATAGGGAGTGGTCTGAGAAGGCCCTCCGGGGGGCGATTAGTGGCCTTATTCCTGGAACAAGTATTGCATGACGCTACAAAGCCCTGAACATCCTCCTTGATGGTTGACCACCAGAAACGTTGTTTAGTGAGAAATAGAGTGCGGGGAACGCCCGGATGGCATGCCAACTTGGAGCTGTGGGCCCAGTTTAATACAGCAGGACGGAGAAGGCTTGGGACGATGAGTCGGTTCGGGGGGGACGTTGCTTGGACCTGGTTCATGTTCAAGCGCGCGTAGTACCTGGTTCTCTATGTCCAAACGAGTGTCAGCCATCAGGCAATGTGGAGGGAGAATGGTTTCTTGGGAGGGGGAATCCATAGGGAGGGAGAACTGTCTAGAGAGGGCATCAGGTTTAGTATTCTTAGAACCTGGGCGATAGGACAAGGTAAAATTGAACCTGGAAAAGTACAAGGACCAACGAGCCTGACGAGAGTTAAGTCTCTTGGCTGACCTTAAATATTCTAAATTTCGATGGTCTGTCCAGACCAAAAAAGGGTGTTCCGCCCCCTCCAGCCAGTGTCTCCACTCCTCCAGTGCTAGCTTTACGGCTAACAGCTCGCGGTCTCCGATTCCATAATTGCGTTCGGACGAAGAGAGTCGGCGTGAGAAGAACAAACAGGGGTGGAGTTTGTTATCCTTGGGGAACCTTTGGGAGAGAACGGCGCCCACACCTGTTTCTGATGCGTCCACTTCGACCACGAACTGTAGGGATGGGTCCGGGAAGGTGAGGACAGGGGCAGATGTGAAACGGCGCTTGAGTTCCTTAAAGGCCTTGTCCGCCAGTGCACTCCATTGAAACAACGATTTTGTGGACGTGAGGGTCGTGAGAGGTGCTGCCACGGAGCTATAGTTTCGGATGAAACGTCTGTAAAAATTGGCGAAGCCCAGAAAACGTAGAAGTTCCCGCCTAGAGGAGGGTATCGGCCAATCGGTGACTGCCTTTACCTTAGCTGGGTCCATGCGAATACCTGATGGTGATATGAGGAACCCGAGGAAGGAGGTGGAGTCGCTATGAAATTCACATTTCTCGGACTTGACGTAAAGTTTGTTCTCCATGAGCCTTTGTAGAACTTGACGGACATGGGATCTGTGTTCCTTCAGGGTGCGAGAGAATATCAGAATATCATCAAGGTAGACGAATGCAAAAACATTAAGGAAGTCTCTCAATATATCATTAATCTAGGCCTGGAAGACAGCCGGGGCGTTGGTCAGTCCGAAGGGAACCACGAGGTATTCATAGTGGCCCGTAGGTGTATTAAAGGCAGTCTTCCATTCGTCCCCCTCTCGAATCCTCACTAGGTGATAGGCATTTCGAAGGTCTAACTTAGTGAAAAACACGTGCATCCTGGAGTAACTCGAAGGGTGAGGACATGAGAGGGAGTGGGTAGCGGTTCTTTACAATGATTTCCTTGAGCCCCCTATAGTCGATGCAGGGTCGTAAAGATTTGTCTTTCTTCTCCACGAAGAAGAACCCCGCGCCTGCTGGAGAAGAGGAGGGACGAATGATTCCCGCCGCAAGGGATTCCGTAATGTATTGATCCATGGCCTCCCTCTCTGGGCGTGAGAGAGAATATAATCGCCCCCTGGGCGGGGTAGTACCAGGAAGAAGGTTAATATCACAATCATATGGGCAGTGGGGAGGTAGCGAGACTGCGTGAGATTTGCTAAAAACTTTCCAGAGATCGTGATACTCGGTTGGGACGTTTGAGAGGTTGGAGAGGTCCTCAGGCTGAGAGGATGGAGCCCTTTTGACAGCAGAACAGAGACATGATGATAGGCATGAGGTACTCCATTCCAGAACTCTTTTATTGACCCAATCTACATGAGGATTGTGTAGCTGTAGCCATGGGAGACCCAAGACGAGCGGGGCGTGGGAGCTTTTAGCAATCAAGAAGGAAATCACTTCTGAGTGGTTTCCTGAGAAGTGCAAGGTGACTGGTTCTGTGCGATGAGTGATGGGGGCCAGGAAACAACCATCGAGGGCCTGCACAGTGAGTGAGTGACTCAGGGGCGTGGAAAGAATGCCAAGGAGGTTCGCCAGTGAAGAGCAGATCAGATTTTGGTTGGCCCCTGAATCCAGCAGGGCATACGTGTCATGGGATTGGTTATTGTGGGTCAGGGTTACTGAAAAATAGGAGCGATGGTTGGGAAAAGATTTAAGATCCGGGCCCCCTGGTGCACCCAAAATTACCGAGGGGCCTGGCCTTTTACCGGGCAGTTTCGTGAGAAATGACCCAACTGGCCACAGTAGAAACATGCTCCCTTATCCCGTCTCCGTTGTCGTTCCTCAGGTGAAATACGGGTCCGGCCCACCTGCATTGGTTCAGGAGGGGTCTCCATAAAGCTGGTGGAAGCTGCGGGTGGTGATGGCCAGAGGCTCAGGCTGCGCTCCTGCTGCCTGAGGCGCTTACGAGCATCAATGTGTGCTGCCAAATCAATGAGGTCTTGGAGATTGGAAGGTGGTTCGCGTGCTGACAGTTCGTCTTTGACATTATCTGAGAGACCATGGAGAAATGCGTGAAAAAGTGCTTGGTCGTCCCAGCCACATGAAGCCGCTAACGTGCGAAACTCAATGGCATAATCATGGACAGATCGGGTTCCCTGTTGAAGAGTTAATATCTGTCCAGCCGCCAGACGTCCGGTGGATGAGCAATCAAAAACCCTTCTCATTTCTTCGGTAAATGATTTATAGATGAAACAGCAGGGCAGTTGGGCATCCCACATAGCGGTTCCCCACTCTCTCGCCCTACCGGAGAGGAGGGTGATAATGTATGCCACCTTAGCTCGTTCTGTAGGAAAAGACGAAGCCTGTAACTCAAGAACTAGAGAACACTGAGACAAGAAAGAATGGCAGGTGTTAGGATCCCCATCATAGGTAGGCGGGGCAGGCAGGCGTGGCTCATGGGGCGATGCGGCAGCTGCGGCTGCCAAGGGGCGAGGAGCTAGGGTAGGAGCTGGAGGTGTTTGTAGTTGCTGAATTTGGTTGGCAAGTGAAGTCAGGGTTTCAGTTACTGTTTTAAGGGTACTGGTGACCTCCTGAATGTCACGCTGATGCTGATGCAAGCCAGGAGCGCTCCCTGACTTTCCAGTGCTGATCTCAAGTGGGTAAACTCCGCTGGATCCATAATGGCCAGATTATACTGTCACGCTCTCCACTAGGAGGGAAACACGCAGATCCAATAGCAGAGAATGAGAGAGAGAGAAATCAGGAAGGAGACTTACGGCCAGCAGAGGGCGTTCGGGCGCGGAGAGGTAGGGGGGCGGAGCCCAAATCCACGTCGGGGAAATATTGTCCCGTAATCCAAATAAACTCACGGAGTCAATGAGGAAGCTGATAAATAATCCACTAAAGTCTATAGCTTCCTTGTGAGAAGTAATCCCGAAGCATGCAGTTAGACGCGAACAGGGATCAGAGCTGACAGGCACATAAACATCCAGGGCAGACAATCTCGTAGTCAGACGTGAGCGTAGGTCAAAAGCCGGTATTCCAAATAACATTAATCCGAAGCGCGAAGACGGAGCCGAAAACGGGAAGCAAAGCGGGGTCGTAACCGGAGAAACAGAGACATAAACAAAACGCGAGAATAAGGGCAATACGGCACAATAATCTGGCAACAGGTGGGTGTCTAGCAGCGTCTTAAATAAGCCGATCTGATCACTCCAAATCGGTAACAGGTGAGCTCGAGCCGTGACTGAGGCGGCAAAAACCAAGAGGTGGCGCGGCGCTAGAACCGGAGTAATTTTGATTATTTTCAGAGGCGCTATGTTGTGGGCGAAATCCGGCGTGTTGTGACATTAACCAATTGTATATATATTTTTTTCGGGTTGTGGAACAAATCATCTGAGAAATCATTATTTCTTAAGGGGAAATTCACTTTGATATACAATGCTTTCGGAATGGATTATGCTTGCGATCCAAGGTTTAACAGTATTATATTTTTATCAACTTAAAATCATCTTTCTTTACATACCTCAATTTGTAATTTGATTTGCCAATGATCATGTTGCTGTCTGTGTAATGGTGAAATTCTTGGTTGTGAGAATTTATGAATCATTAATTAGATAGAATAACCAGGATAATCCAAAAGCAAGTGACTGCTGATGCTGTTATAGCAGTACAATATACTGATTTGATAAATTAATAAAAATACTATTGTAAGCAAAAGATGTTATATTTGGAGGATTTATTTTAGCTTAACACAAAAGGTCTTGGAATTTGGTGAATCTGTTGTTTCTTTTGTCAAAGGAGAAACTGCAGGTGACCTTCAATCCCCTTGTTGAATGTGCTGCCCGAATAGAAATCACAGCCATGATGATATTCAGTACAATAGTATGACCTTAAGTGTGATATTGCATTTATAAAACAGTTCCACAAAACAAATATCATTCGTTAGTCACAGATTAGCCTTTCGTCGTAACTGACTGATGTCATAATGGAACTCTGGGGTATTCAGTGTGATCCTTCAGAAAAAAAAAAAACAAATTCATCCATGCGTCTATGGTTCTTTTTTTTTTTTTAAATAAAGACATTATTTTGCAGTCATTTCAAAGTTCTTATACTAAATTAATTATCTGATGCTGATGTGTCAGAAGGTTGAGCATCTCTTTTTAACATATTTTACATAATGGTTTGTAATATTCTATCATAGTATTATGACTTACCGTGCTGTTTTCCTTAAGCTGTATTTTAAAATATGACCTTTATTTACAGTATATTGTGTTTTACTGTATTACAAACTTATTCTCAGGCAGGTGCAATAGGTACTAGGAAGAACAACAAATTGTAACAAGTTGAAAACAGTGAATTCAAGTCAATTGGAAGCTGGTCCCCTTCTTTATGCATCCACACATTTATAAAATTGTATTCATTATTAATAGGCGTGTTTGAAAACACCTGTTTCCTACAGTGTATTTGAAATAACCTGATCTGCTTGGACCCCTAATAGCTACATATGAACTGCTATGTGTAATAAAAATATAATAATGCTAGAATTAAGGTGTGACTTAATCTTTACATCAAAAGATTCCAGGAATTTTCCTCACTTTCATAACCACAGCAAGGTTTGTAATTGAATCTATGACCTATCAAAATATTTTCTGAAGGCCTAAAAGGCTTACCTTCTAGAGTTTTCATTTCACAGGCAGTACCGGGTGTCGGCTGAATACCTGCTGAACAAAGTAAAATGGTATAAGCCTGCTACAGGATTTTAACCTGCTTATTGTGCATGCTGAATATTAACAGAAAATGGTTTACTCTTATTAAATGTTGTTAAATATGCTCATATTTGGTTATACATTATGTTTAAATCTTACACATGAGCGAACTCTGGTAACTCAGCAATAAAATTCATCAAAATGTTAAAAAGGGAAAAAAGAATTGTATATTTTTATTGGGGTTTGCAGTACTCTGTCACCTGGTCTTGTTTTGTTTAATGCAGTGTTTCCTACACAGAATATACTTGGGCGGGCCGGCCCAGGTATATTGACGGCCACCCAAGTATATTTGCAGATCTGTCGGGAAGAATAATGCCATTGGTGATCTATTAACGAGTAGGGGACAGTGCACCGCTCTCACACTAGCAGAATAAGCAGGCATGTGAGTGGTAGCACGAAAGAGGTGTAATGTCTACTAACAATAAATCGATCATGGATGGCAAAAAGAATAAGAAAGCCATACTGATGGTCATGCATTCTCTGCAGAGACACAGTTTTGCACGGTGAACAGCTCATCTTTATAAAACCCAGGAAGATTAATAAAACTCAAACCCCACGGATCAGTGTGGCAACACAGCACTAGTCAATGAATAGCTGAACAAATTCTAAATTAAAATGTTCATTGCTTTTGAAATGTGTAAATTTTACGGCTTACCTGGATGTGGGAATGACGTTGCAAAATGTAGAACTTACAAACTTCAAAATTAATTATTATTATTACCATCATCATCATCTAGTACTATATTACTGTTATTTTGTCTCAGAAACAACCTATGACGGCATGCTTCCTGATGCCCTGAACCAGTTCTTCGCATGCTTTGACAATCACACTAGTGGAGTGGAAACTCAGAAGCACTACCACCCACAGAGGAGCCGTTACGTTTTCGAATGTCATCAGGTGAAATCCACTCTAAGAAGGATTGATCTCAACAAAGCGGCCGGACCAGACAGGGTGCCACCAGACAGGCTGCACACTGAAGTCATGTGCTGACCAGCTAGTGGGAGGGTTCACCAACATCTTCACCTTGTCCGTGCAGCAGGCTAAACTATTTTCCCGTGACCAAAAAACAAATAGTAAGGTGTCTGAATGACTATCACCAAACTAGTCTGACACCAATTATCATGAAGTGCTTTGAGAGACTTGTCCTTCCCAACATCAAGGCCAACATCCCCACTAATCTGGGCAGCCACACACATGCACTCCACACAAGCCTGTCTCATCTGGAGCATCCCAACATACATGTTAGGATGCTATTAAATTATTTACATTAATTCTGCATTTAATACAATAGAACCCACAAACTAGTGGACACACTAAACAAGCTGGGACTAATCAAAACACTAGGATTTTCATGGATCCTAGACTTTCTCACTGACAGACCACAGAATGTCAGGGTAGGCAACCACACATCCTCCATTCTCACCCAGAATACTGAAGCACCGCAGGGCTGTCCCCTCAGTCTAGCTCTTTTCACCCTATTCACACATGACTGCAAACCCATTCACTCCTCTAATGAAGTTTGCTGATGACACCACAATAGTGGGACTGATCTCATAAAACAATGAGACTCACTACAGAGAGTTTGAGTGGTGTGTAAATAGTGACCTGGTTCTGAACGCCACTAAAACAAAGGTGATTGTTGTGGACTAAGAGGAGAGCAAGAAAAACGACACCACCACATAAATGGTGAGGAGGTTGAGAGAGCTAACAATGTCAAATTCCTGGGTCTGCACATAACAAATGACTTTACATGGACCCTTAACACTTCCCACTTAGTGAAGAAAGCTCAACAGAGGCTTTTCTTCCTAATAAAGCTTAAAAAAGGCCAATGTACCTTATCAGCTCTTAGTGAATTTCTACAGGAGCACGACAGAGAGCATTCTCTGTCACAGCTGCACTGCAGAGAACCAGAGAGACCTAGCTTGGATAGTTAAGATTGCACAAAGGATTGTGGGAACCAAGCTCCCCAACCTCGACACATTTTATGCTAGCCATCTACACCAGAGAATTAGCACCATCAACGGATCCAACCCATCCAGGACACCGATTTTTGTCCTTTGTGCCCTTCCCATCAGGCAAAAGATACAGGACAATCGGTACACACACTGAGGAACAGCTCCTTCCCCAGAGCCACCCTCCTTCCTCAAAACTGGCAGGACAGATTTGTAAAGAAAATGTATACAGTGGGGAAAATTATTATTTGATCCGCTGCAGATTTTGTAAGTTTTCCCACTTATAAAGAAACGAAGGATCTATAACTTTTACCATAGATTTATTTTAAAGGATGGAGACAGAATAATCAAAACACGAGGAAAAAAACATTATATAAATTTTATAAACTGCCTTGCATTTCAGGAAGGAAAATTACTATTTGATCCCATACTGTACAATAATTCTGCCTCCCACAGACTGTTTATATGTACATGTGGTACAGAGATTCATTTAAGAAAGTGCTCCTAACCACAATGTTATCTTTATAAAAGCCATCTGCCCACAGAATGAATATCCATCTTCCATTCAAACATCACTACCATGGACCCTAGACCATAGACCAAAGAGCTGTCAAAGGATATCAAGGACAAGATTGAAGACCCACACAAGTTTGTAATAGGTCACAAGACCATAAATAAGAAGCTTGGTGAGAAGGAGACAACTGTTATTGTGATGATTTGCAAATAGAAGAAGAAATAACCATGAATTGCACTCGGTCTGGAGCTTCATCCAAAAAAGGTTAAAAATAATCATGAGGAAAAGTGATCAAGCCACTTTTCCAAGGGGAGCTTGGATTAGCCTAACCTACATGTCTTTGGACTGTGGAAGGAAACCGGAATACCCGGAGGAAACCCACCAAGCACGGGGAGAACATGCAAACTCCATGCAGAGACGGGAATTTATCTAAAAATGTCTTTATCTAAAAGCCAAACCAAATTTCTCATTCACAGTAGTAGTTAAATATGCTTATACTGTAGATACGTAGGTTATATTTTAAAAGTACAATTGCAAGTAATTTACAAACTGCATGTAATGTAAAATATGAATAATAAAACAGTATTAGACACATATATAATATGGTAGTATATACAATGAAAAAGCTATTTACACATGAGTGTTCAAATGTAAAGCAAACGCAATTATTAATTTATTGCGTCTATTTAACTTCATTAAGTTACATGAAAAAATAACATGCCCACGAGTCCACTATTATTTTCTGTTAAAATTTAAAGATGCACACGCGTGTGCAAAAAGACAAAGTACAATACGAAAGTGCATAATCTTTAATAAAAAAAAAAACAATATTGTCTCCAATGCTGAAGCAAACTTTGTCTCTTTTTGTGATTTTGTTTTTGTTTTAGTCTTCTCGCTGAATACAACGCGCTCCGAGGTGAACACCCGCAGACCCCTCTTCTCACCTTTGTGTGAAGTTTGCGTGAAGTTATCAAACCGGTTTCGCTGATGGGGGAATTGGCAGAATTGGGGAGTTTAAAAAGAATTAACAAGACGGAGCAGTCTCTGTCTAAAATGCATTTCGCCATAAGAATGTATTGAAGCTCAGTCTTCTTTCCTTGCTTTAATCTGTAATATTGTGAAATAATAAGTGAAACGTATTTCGCGTATATGCTTAAATATTCCTTTTTATTTATGGGCGTGTGTATTATGTTTTTGCGAGATGCGATGACTTTCTGGGATTTTTATCGATAAATCGCACAGGTTTATCAGCCTTTTGATCAAAATGCTGCCTTTTGTAAAGTGAAAGTTTATGGACAAATCGGGGTTCACGCACGGGGTTCACAGTTCAGCGTAAATAGAAACAAATAAAATGTTTAATGGTATCAATTAAATCAGACTTCATAGTTGGATTTGATGTAATTCATACATTTACTGAATATATTCAGATTTTGTAAAAAAAAAAAAAACCTTTTTATTTATGGACAAGTGATGCATGTTTGATCTGCATTATTGCAAGAGGCGATGACTTTCTGGGGGAGTATGTCTGCACCTTTTGTAAAGTGAAAGTACGAGTTGCGGGTTCACGCACGCTGATGAACAGCATTATTTCAGTCATAAATCCACACATTCCAGCTAGTATTTCCAGCCGTGGTCAAATAATGGATGAAATAATTATTCAATGCTGGACACAAAATGCAAAAAAGCCATATGATTCTTTTTATAAAAAGGTCGACGCATTTCATATTTATATTTGTTCATTCATGTCTTCTGATGGTGCTCGACACATTTTTACGTTTTAACAAAGACATGTTGACATTCACGAATCAGGACATTCGCATAATTACTGTATATGTGCGCGCATCTCATAGGTGTGTGTGCGCAGAGAGTTTGTGTATATGTGCGCGCGTCTCATAGGTATGTCTGTGCGCATTTCATATGTAGTTGTGTAAGCAGTTAGTAGTATATAGATGTGATTGTTTCATATACGTGTATGCAAGTGTTTCACTTGTGTGTGCATGAGTGAAGTTTTATTTAAGCCCTATACGGCGCCTCATAATTTAGGGCATCTCTTTTCATCATTATGAACATAATATGAAGCACATATACACACATTCATCATAAAATATTATTATTGTAAATAAAATAAAATTAATGTTTGCTTCAGCACTGGACACAATACTGTTTTAGGCTAACTAATTATACACAATTCTTTGTTGTACTCGGTCTGGCTTTTAGATAAAGTCCTTCCATGCGCCATCTGGCGGATATTCAGTGAAGCACAAGACATTTATTTAAATTCCCCGAATGTTGCTTGAGGGATCTCCTGGCATGTCGCGTGCCAAATTGTGAGATCTCACAGGAAAAAGTGTGCATTCTTAATGGCCAGATCTGTACAGACAGACAGTGGCTAACGCTAACAAAGTTCAATGGGTAACATTAGCACATTTACATTCCAGAATTCCCAAAACAGTATTTTACACACTCTGTGGTAAATAGGTTTATTAATATATTTTATTTTGATCAAAACTAGATATTCTGGAAAGTTCATTTCTTTGTCTTCACTAAATTCTCCTGTTCTCTTTAAGCAGAGCTCCGCTGTGGAGGATTGGCTCAGACGGGTGACGGCTGGCCTTTTGGAGCTACTGGAGGATCCTGAACAAGCTGTTGAGGGTGCTGTAGTAGGGATGGCGGCACAGTGCAAGAGCTTTACAATGATGTTTGGTCAGGTCTATATTCTGAACATAGAATTGCACAAACATCTGATACTTTGGGGGAAACAAAAACAAACTGATCCATCTTTGATAATTAAAAAAATATATATATTTTAATATAAAAGAACCAGATAAAGACTGATAAGCAGCTGGTGTTATCCTGGTATTTTACTGACTTTTAAGCAAAATACAACATGTATTCAGCTGTTTTATACAAATTACTGTTTTAACTTTGACTAGTTTTGGAAGAATAAATATTTTTAAGTCATGTTTGCGTGTTTTAATTGTTGCGGAATTGTTTGGGGTATTTAAAAAAAAAAAACATTTACGTGAACCAACTACTTCAATGGGCAAAAAATGGAGACAAGTTTGTTTTAATTGTCAAAGAGTTGGGCTAATAATAATAATAATAATTGGTCATAGAACCAAACGAAAACAACAGTTAAACACTTGATCATATGTATCTGTGCCAGTTTGTGCTTATGTGAATTATAATAATTTTTTCCTCAGTATAAATAAATGTTTGGTGCTAATGGCTCAGGGGAGGTTTTTTGGCAGGGAGAGGTTCTTTAGACCTGTCTATGAGCAAATGTGTTTGTGTTAAAGCCAACTGAGAAATGCAGGAGAACACACAGCCACACCTCTCCATTCACAAACGCTTACATGTAGCACTTTAACAGTTGTCTTGTAAATCGTTGAATAAATCTATGAACACAGCTGTTCAGAAGCAGTCCTAAACACAAGAGCATGGTCTATTTTTATCCTTAATTAAAAGACATCAATATGTTAATAATTTACACAATGGTAACATTGTTTATTTTGCTGCATAAGGTAAGAAGCAATATTTAAAACAAAACAAACCATAAAGTAAGTGTTCCATGCATTACAGTACTGCGTATAACCAAGTGCCCTAACAAACATAGCTACAGTATACAGTTCAAACAAAGAATGTCCGCTGGTGGGGATTGGAAGATGAATGAAGATACCTCATTTACAAGACAAAAGACGGGCAGAGGTGTGAATGCGCATCTCCTCTTTTCTCTTTGGTGTGTGTGTGTGTGTGTGTGTGTGTTTTAGGTTCCTAGGGGTGCATTCTTAAATTCAGTCTGTCTGAATCTTTATAAACGGCAAGTTGGGGAAATCATGTTTGAGAAAACGACAACAACAATTAAACACTTGATCATTTGCGTCTGTGCTATTTAGGGCCCAAGCACTGAGTGCGCAGGGCCCTATTATTTTTCTAAGGATTATTATTAGGGCCCAAGCACTGAGTGCGCAGGGCCCTATTGTTCTTCTAAGGATTATTAGGGCCCAAGCACTAGTGCGCAGGGCCCTATTGTTTTCTTTAGGATTATTAGGGCCCAAGCACTGTAGTGCGCAGGGCCCTAATGTTTTCGTTAGGATTATTATTAGGGCCAAGCACTGAGTGCGCAGGGCCCTCTTGTTCTTCTAAGGATTATTTTTAGGGCCCAAGCACTGAGTGCGCAGGGCCCTCTTGTTTTTCTAAGGATTATTATTAGGGCCCAAGCACTGAGTGCGCAGGGCCCTCTTGTTTTTCTATGGATTATTTATTAGGGCCCAAGCACTAGTGCGCAGGGCCCTCTTGTTTTTCTAAGGATTATTATTAGGGCCCAAGCACTGAGTGCGCAGGGCCCTCTTGTTTTTCTATGGATTATTTATTAGGGCCCAAGCACTAGTGCGCAGGGCCCTATTGTTTTCTTTAGGATTATTAGGGCCCAAGCACTGAGTGCGCAGGGCCCTCTTGTTCTTCTAAGGATTATTATTTTTAGGGCCCAAGCACTAGTGCGCAGGGCCCTATTGTTTTCTTTAGGATTATTAGGGCCCGAGCACTGTAGTGCGCAGGGCCCTATTGTTTTCTTTAGGATTATTATTTTTATTATTATTTTTCCACACTTTTGCCACTTTTGGGGTCCTTACTCATCAAAATTTGCACACAGATTGGAATCGGTGGCCATCAGGTCCTCAGTGGGGCTCGGCCCGGGGAGTCGCACACGCCCGTCACAGCGCCCCCTAGAACATCGTGCCTTATAGCTCAGACACACTTGCACGTATACTCATAAAACTCGGGGTCCATTTAGATCTCATCAAACTGAACAAGTATCGCGCTGCATGTCATCAGGTGTAATCAACAGGAAGTGAGTTATTTTGAGTTGTTTGCAAAACGCACCCAATGGAATGTGATATACTCCTCCTAGGGAATTTTTATAATTCGCACCAAACCAGGCAAATATGATCTAAACAAGTTGCCGATGCAAAATTGCTGAGATCTTTTTGATATCTCGAACGGTTCGGCCGTGGCGACGCTTTAAAATTATGGCGAATAAAATGAAACAGGAAGTGGCTAATAACTTCTGTGTACATTAGGTTATGTACATGAAACTTTACAGGTTTGTTAAGAGTAGGAAGCTGATCACATCATATGACAATCATGAGTCTATGTCATAGCGCCACCAACTGGCAGCAGGAAGTGTGTCACTTTTGGAAATCACTAATATTTTGGCCTTTACTTTCACCTGATTTGGTTCAAAATCAGTCAGAGTAATGAAAAGACATGGATCATTTGACACCATGAAGGATTTTTTTATCATTTGAATCGTCATGCTATGGTGACGATTTATCTAGAGCAAAAACATAAAATGAAGTGCAAAAAAATGAATCTTCTCATATCGTATGAGTGGAAAGACCTACGGTTCCAAAATTCTATGGCTATACACTGAAACTGATTATGAGTAAGGCCTGAGAGCCTGGACCCCGGGCGTGGCACAGGGCCTGTACAGCGCCCCCTGGAACTTTGCAAACTCTTAGCTATATAACTCGTATCCCTCTTGTTCTTCTAAGGATTTTTTTAGGGCCCAAGCACTGAGTGCGCAGGGCCCTCTTGTTTTTCTACGGATTATTAGGGCCCAAGCACTGAGTGCGCAGGGCCCTATTGTTTTCCTAAGGATTATTATTTTTAGGGCCCAAGCACTGAGTGCGCAGGGCCCTCTTGTTTTTCTACGGATTATTTATTAGGGCCCAAGCACTGAGTGCGCAGGGCCCTATTGTTTTCGTTAGGATTATTATTATTATTTTTTTTTTTCTTTCAATCATCCGTCAATGTTAGTGATGTTCCAATCAAACATCACTAATATTTGAACACACCATACACACAAACATGCACAAACACAAGCACACATCACTAATGTTAACACACTAAATAAACACACACACAGACACACACACACACACACACACACACACACACAAACACATCTCACACACACACACACACACACATGCATGCACACACAAACAAATACACTCGTACATCACACAAATGAGCACCTACATACACACACATTATAACATCACAAATTATAACACTCACACACACATCTCTGTCTCACACACCCTCACGCAGAAACACACACATCCACTAACAAGTCATATGTCTTAGACATACTAACACACACATCACTAATGTTAACACACAGACTCACACACCACACACACACAAATATTTAGGCCCCAAACTGATATTAGCCCAGTATGATGTGTGACGTTCTGTGTGCAAGTTCTGCGGTGCAACCGGGTGCCGATGACTTTTTCGAGGTTTTGACACACTCGAATAACACGCAGGTTGTGCGGTGCGCCCGGGGTGGGGACCGCGCCCCTGCTTGGGCCTGTCATCGTTGCTTGCAACTATATTTATACTAAATCGTGCCTCATAGCTCAGAGACACTTGCACGCACACTCAGAAAACTCCGTGTACATTTAGATCTCATCAAGCTGAACAAGTTTTGCAATGCATGTCATCAGGGCTAATCAACAGGAAGTGAGTTATTTTGAGGTCTTTGCAAAACGCACCCAATGGAATTTGAAATACTCCTCCTAGGAAATTTACAGAATTTCCACCAAACCAGGCAAATATGATCTAAACAAGTTGCCGATGCAAAATTGCAGAGATCTTTTTGATACCCCGAACGGTTCGGCCGTGGCGACGCTTTAAAATTATGGCGAATAGAATGAAACAGGAAGTGGCTAATAACTTCTGTGTACATTACGTTATGCATATGAAACTTTACAGGTGTGTTAAGAGTAGGAAGATGATCACATCAAATGACAATCATGAGTCTATGTCATAGCGCCACCAACTGGCAGCAGGAAGTGTGTCACTTTTGGAAATCACTAATATTTTGGCCTTTACTTTCACCTGATTTGGTTCAAAATAAGTCAGAATAATGAAAAGACATGGATGATTTGAGACCATGAAGGATTTTTTTATAATTTGAATCGTCTTGTTATGGCGACGATTTATCTAGAGAAAAAACCTAAAATGAAGTGCAAAAAAATAAATCTTCTCATATCGTACGAGTGGAAAGACCTACGGTTCCAAAATTGTATGGGTGTAGACTCTCACTGATTGTGAGGAAGCCCTGAGAGCCTGGAGCCCAGGCGTGCCACAGGGCCTGTACAGCGCCCCCTGGAACTTTGTAAAGTTTAAGCTGCATAACTCATATCCACTTTCACATATATGAATGAGACCCAGTATAAATTTAGATCTCATTGAGGTGAACAACTTGCATACCCCATACTGGAATCTGCTGAACAGGAAGTCAGTTATTTTGCGTAGTTTGAAAACCGCACCCATTGGAATGTGATCTACTACTCTTACAGGATGAATATGTTTTGGACCAAACAGCCTCTAATATAATCTCAAGACATTGAGAATGTAATATCGCGAAGGGCTGGTTGATATCTTAAACGGGTCGGCCGTGACGACCCGTTTAAGATATCAACGGGTCGGCCGTGACGAGCCCTTAAACCTACGGCGAATAACAGGAAACAGGAAGTGGCTAATAACTTCTGTCTAAATTGAGTGACATTCATCAAACATCAGCGGTAGGTTAAGAGAAGAACCCTGCTCACAGTGACATGGGTCCTGTGAGTCTCAGTCATAGCGCCACCAACTGGCAGCAGAAAGTGTCTACTTTTATAAATTAAATTCTTTTGTGGCTAATTTTCAGCTAAGTGGCTTCAAAATCAGGCACAATAATTGGAAGACATGGCTGATGTCACACTGTAAAGGACTTTTGGCTACGTTGAATAGTGTTGCTATGGCAACATATCATTTTGAGCAAATATAAGATACTTATATCCACCAAGTGGAAAGTCCTAATGTGCCCAAACATTTTAGGTAGAAAGAACAACTGGTTCTGAGTAGATTTCTTGAGTTTCATGTTTTTGTGATGTTCATACAGCTCCCAACAATTTTTTACAGTATATTTATGAGCCTTGGCCTGAACTTTCTGCCCTGACTCCTGCAGTAATAAAATATGTCCAGTAGATGGAGCTATTCTGCAGGCAGGTATTCTGCAAGACTCCCCTTCTCCTTTTACACACAGACACACACACACACACACACACACACATGCACATAAATATTTATATACATGCACAGTATAGACATTAGAGATTGATGCTGAGTCTCATTTGCCATCAGTGGACATTCTCATAATCTCTTTCATGAGAACCATACTGTCACGTCTGTCCTTTTGCCATTCCCCTGTAAGTTGCCTTCAAAATCAGGCACAATAATTGGAAGACATGGCTGATGTTAAACTGTAAAAGACTTTTTGCTGCGCTGAATAGTGTTGCTATGGCAAGGTTAAAAATTAAGGAAAACTATGATACTCATATCCAACAAGTGGAAAGTTCTAATGTCTCCAAACATTTTACATAGAAGGGACTACTCGTTCTGAGTAAATTTCTTGAGTTTCACAATTTTGTTATGCTCATACGCTTCCCAACAATATTTTATGTTTATTAACTCATTGTTTTAAAGTGCATAAACTGACTCCTGCTGTACTAAACTATGGCCACTAGATGGAGGTATCACACCACACATCCTACACACAAAGACACACACACACACACACACACACACACACACACACACACACGTGACCTCCCCCTCCCTCACAGATTTGAGTTTTGGTGAAGCGGACTGACACAAACGCTGCCGCTGAATAGTTGTTTATGGACTGTTTAATTGTTTACAAATCGCCCTTTGGATCAAGTTTTGTGCGTGAATGCAACAGTAAGTGTGAAGGCTTTAACTATATTAACAATGGACATTTTATCTGTTCCGGTAACAAGTTATTATGCCCGTGAGGTCGCGATGTAAATATATATATATATATATATATATATATATATATATATATATATATATATATATATATATATGTATGTGTGTGTGTGTGTGTATTCTTAGTAAGTATGCCTAGAATCAATATGTTATTGTGACTGTCACTATTATCTTTTGCTGTTGTTATTTCGTGTTATATACACACACATTTGAAACAAGTTTGTTGTAAGTTGTTTACAACAGGAATACACGTGCCTTCATAGTCGTGCTGATAAGGTGTCATGTGACAGCTGGGCGAATCGCGTGATGTTGATGTTTAAGCCTGCCTTACACTGCCTACAAACCCCTGCAGAGTGTTTACATTAATAAGCTTTACTGATTGGATTATGTTATTGCCTGCACATTTGATTGTCATTATTATCATTATCATGTTTTATGCTTATATTTATGTCCTCCTTTTATTTTAAGAAAAAAACACAACCTGACACATTACAATCCTACAAACAAACCAGTCGGTAGAGTGCTGACGATAAAGGGGTTGTTTACATACACCTGGTGATTCTTCATCTGTCCCTTATCAGACAGTCTTTGGTGCCTCAGCACCCTGAACCGGCTAATTTTGTATATAGTGAAGAGTACAAACACAAACACAGTGACACACATCCTACAAAGACTCAAAGACACACATACACAAACACTATATGCCCTACACACACACACACACGCACCTTGGAAACAGAGACACACACACACACACACACACACACACACACACATATAAACACTATGCACACACTAACCATCCGACACCCGCACACAAACACACAAACACACCTGCACACAAACACACACACACACACACACATGCATGCATATTTATATACACGCACAGTAGAGACATTAGAGCTTAGATGCTGAGTCCCGTTTGACATCAGTGGACATTCTTATAATCTGTTTCATTCAACCCAAACTTTCACGTCTGTCCTTTAGCCATTCCTCTATAAGTGCACGTGCCCTCCTTGCCCACAGTCTCACTGATGCGCCCGGGTGGCGGTGGCGCCATGCTTGGGCCCGTCATCGTTGCTTGCAACTATATTTAGAGCTAGTGACATATCCATGGCGAGTGGAAAGACCTACGGTTCCAAAATTGTATGGGTGTAGACTCTCACTGATTGTGAGGAAGCCCTGAGAGCCTGGAGCCCAGGCGTGCCACAGGGCCTGTACAGCGCCCCCTGGAACTTTGTAAAGTTTAAGCTGCATAACTCATATCCACTTTCACATATATGAATGAGACCCAGTATAAATTTAGATCTCATTGAGTTGAACAACTTCCATACCCCATGTCATGGAATCCGCTGAACAGGAAGTCGGTTATTTTGCGTTGTTTGAAAAACGCACCCATTGGAATGTGATATACTACTCTTACAGGATTCATATGTTTTTGACCAAACAGGGTCTAATATAATCTCAAGACATTGAGGATCTAATATTGTGAACGGCTGGTTGATATCTTAAACGGGTCGGCCGTGGCGAGCCCTTAAACCTACGGCGAATAACAGGAAACAGGAAGTGGCTAATAACTTCTGTATAAATTGAGTGACATTCATCAAACCTCAGCAGTAGGTTAAGAGAAGAGTCCTGCTCACAGTGACATGGGTCCCGTGAGTCTCAGTCATAGCGCCACCAACTGGCAGCAGAAAGTGTCTACTTTCAGAAATTAAATTCTTTTGTGGCTAATTTTCAGCAAATTGGCTTCAAAATCAGGCACAATAATTGGAAGACACGGCTGATGTCACATTGTAAAGGACTTTTTGATACGTTGAATAGTGTTGATATGGCAACATATCATTTGGAGCAAACATAAGATACTTATATCCACCAAGTGGAAAGTCCTAATGTGCCCAAACATTTTATGTAGAAAGAACAACTGCTTCTGAGTAGATTTCTTGAGTTTCATGTTTTTGTGATGCTCACACAGCTCCCAACATTTTTTTACAGTATATTTATCAGTCTTGGCCTGAACTGTGTCCACTCACTCCTGCAGTAATAAAATATGTCCAGTAGATGGCAGTAGTAGGCAGGTATTCTGCAGTCAGGTCTTTCCTCTTCTCCTTTACTATGGCTTCATGTTTACAATTTAAATATATGCAGAAATCATAAAAAATAAACAATACAAACATTTAAATTGCCCACTGTACAACATTCAGTCTGGTGGACAAGCGCGGCGATATACACACCAGACCACACATTCTAAACACACACACACACACACACACCCCATACAAACACACACACTCTACACATCGGTCATGTACACATCCAAACAAATACACAATATGAACACACTAACTATCCTACATGCACACACACACACACACACACACACACACACACATCACAAGCACACGTCACTAATGTTACCTGACTAAATAAAAATCAATATATCATGAAAAAGGAAAAAGATCCTTAGGAAAACAAGAGGCTCCTGCGCACCTATAGTGTGTGGGTGAGTTTGTCATTGCAAATCAGTTTTGATATCTCAAATGTCTCAGCCGTGCTAATGTCTTAAACTTACACAACGAAAAATGATTAACACACACATCCCTAATGTCAACACACTACATTAAAAAAGAAAAGAAAAGAATGATCCTTAGGAAAACAAGTGGGTCCTGCACATCTATAGCACACATCTCTCACGACACACACACACTCACTCATTATATTCAGTGACACGGACAGTGACATCACATTCAGGAACATCCTTAAACTTACACTGAAAAATTATTAATAACACACATCACTAATGTTCACACACAGACTCACACACCATACACACAAACACACACACACACTCCATATACACAAACACAAGCACATTTACTCGTCACACACAGACTGACACATCTACATCTCACACACCTCTGTCCCTCACTCTCACACACACTAAACCTCCCACACACACACACACACACACGGGGACACACACACACACACACACACAAATCACATCACATCACATCACTGTCACACACATCTCTCCTTCACTCTCACACACACATCACATCACATCACACATTTTGATATCTCAAACGGGTCAGCCGTGATAATGTCTTAAACTTACACCAAACAATTATTAATCACACACAAATCACTAATATTTGAACACACCATACACACAAACATGCACAAACACAAGCACACATCACTAATGTTAACACACTAAATAAACACACACAAAGACACAAACACATCTCACACACACGCACACACATGCATGCACAAACACAAATACACTCATACATCACACAAATGAGCACCTACATACACACACACATTATAACATCACAAATTATAACACTCACACACTCACATCTCTGTCTCACACACCCTCACACAGAAACACACACATCCACTAACAAGTCACATGTCTTAGACATACTAACACACACATCACTAATGTTAACACACAGACTCACACACCACACACACACAAACACGCAAAAACACATTTACTCATCAGAGACAGACTGACACATTAACTAGTCACACACACACACACACACACAAATATTTAGGGCCCAAACTGATATTAGCCCAGTATGATGTGTGACGTTCTGTGTGCAAGTTCTGCGGTGCAACCGGGTGCCAATGACTTTTTCGAGGTTACGACACACTCGAATAACACGCAGGTTGTGCGGTGCGCCCGCGGTGGGGACCGCGCCCCTTGCTTGGGCCCGTCATCGTTGCTTGCAACTATATTTATTTATTTATTTTTTTTTTTCCACACTTTTGGTACTTTTGGGGTCCTTAACATACTCAAAAACTCATCAAAATTTGCATCCAGATTGGAATCCGCGGCCATCAGGTCCTCAGTGGGGCTCGGCCCGGGGAGTCGCACACGCCCGTCACAGCGCCCCCTAGAAAATCGTGCCTCATAGCTCAGAGACACTTGCACACACACTCAGAAAACTCTGTGTACCTTTAGATCTCATCAAGCTGAACAAGTTTTGCAATGCATGTCATCAGGGCTAATCAACAGGAAGTGAGTTATTTTGAGGTCTTTGCAAAACGCACCCAATGGAATTTGAAATACTCCTCCTAGGAAATTTACAGAATTTCCACCAAACCAGGCAAATATGATCTAAACAAGTTGCCGATGCAAAATTGCAGAGATCTTTTTGATACCTCGAACGGTTCGGCCGTGGCGACGCTTTAAAATTATGGCGAATAAAATGAAACAGGAAGTGGCTAATAACTTCTGTGTACATTACGTTATGCATATGAAACTTTACAGGTGTGTTAAGAGTAGGAAGATGATCACATCAAATGACAATCATGAGTCTATGTCATAGCGCCACCAACTAGCAGCAGGAAGTGTGTCACTTTTGGAAATCACTAATATTTTGGCCTTTACTTTCACCTGATTTGGTTCAAAATCACTCAGAATAATGAAAAGACATGGATGATTTGAGACCATGAAGGATTTTTTTTATAATTTGAATCGTCTTGCTATGGCGACGATTTATCTAGAGAAAAAACATAAAATGAAGTGCAAAAAAATAAATCTTCTCATATCGTACGAGTGGAAAGACCTACGGTTCCAAAGTTTGACGGCTATACACTGAAACTGATTATGAGTAAGGCCTGAGAGCCTGGAGCCCGGGCGTGGCCCAGGGCCTGGACAGCGCCCCCTGGAACTTTGTAAAAAATTTAGCTGCATAATTCATATCCACTTTCACATATATGCGTGAGACCCAGTAGAAATTTAGATCTCATTGAGGTGAACAACTTGCATATCCCATACTGGAATCCGCTGAACAGGAAGTCAGTTATTTGGCGTTGATTGAAAAACGCACCCATTGGAATGTGATATACTACTCTTACAGGATTCATAGGTTTTTGACCAAACAGGGTTTAATATAATCTCAAGACATTGAGGATCTAATATTGTGAACGGCTGGTTGATATCTTAAACGGGTCGGCCGTGGCGAGCCCTTAAACCTATGGCGAATAACAGGAAACAGGAAGTGGCTAATAACTTCTGTATAAATTGAGTGACATTCATCAAACCTCAGCAGTAGGTTAAGAGAAGAGTCCTGCTCACAGTGACATGGGTCCCGTGAGTCTCAGTCATAGCGCCACCAACTGGCAGCAGAAAGTGTCTACTTTCAGAAATTAATTTCTTTTGTGGCTAATTTTCAGCAAATTGGCTTCAAAATCAGGCACAATAATTGGAAGACACGGCTGATGTGACACTGTAAAGGACTTTTTGATACGTTGAATAGTATTGCTATGGCAACATATCATTTTGAGCAAATATAAGATACTTATATCCACCAAGTGGAAAATCCTAATGTGCCCAAACATTTTAGGTAGAAAGAACAACTGCTTCTGAGTAGATTTCTTGAGTTTCATGTTTTTGTGATGCTCACACAGCTCCCAACAATTTTTACAGTATATTTATCAGCTTTGGCCTCAACTGAACACTCAGTCCTGCAGTAATAAAATATGTCCAGTAGATGGCAGTAGTAGGCAGGTATTCTGCAGTCAGGTCTTTCCTCTTCTCCTTTACTATGGCTTCATGTTTACAATTTAAACATATGCAGAAATGATCAAAAATAATCAATAGAAACATTTAAATTGCCCACTGTACAACATACACACACACACACACACACACACACACACACACATTATATGTGACATCACATTCAGGAACATCCTTAAACTTACACCGATAATTTATTTATAACACACATCACCAATATTAACACACAGACTCACACACCATACACACATGCACACACACACACACACCATATACACAAACTCGCACAAACACAAGCACATTTACTCGTCACACACATACTGACACATCTACATGTCACACACCTCTCTCCCTCACTCTCACACACACACACACACACACACACATACATCACATCACATCACTTTCACACACCTCTCTCCCTCACTCTCACACACACATCACACATTTTGATATCTCAAACGGATCAGCTGTGATAATGTCTTAAACTTACATCCAACAATTATTAATAACACACATCACTAATATTAACACACAGATGCAGACACCATACACACAAACATGCACAAACACAAGCACACATCACTAATGTTAACACACTAAATAAACACACACACAAACACAAAGATATCTCACACACATGCATTCACACACACAAACAAGTACACTCATACATCACACACATGCACACCTACATACACACACATTATAACATCAGAAATTGTAACACTCACACACTCACATCTCTGTCTCACACACCCTCACACAGAAACACACACACCCATTAACAAGTCACATATCTTAAACATACTAACACACACTACTGTTAACACAGACTTACACACCACACACACACACACTCATTATATTCAGTGACACAGACAGTGACATCACATTCAGGAACATCCTTAAACTTACACCGATAAATTATTTATAACACACATCACCAATATTAACACACAGACTCACACACACACACACACACACACACACACACACACACACACACACACACACACACACACACGCACATAAATATTCATATACATGCACAGTAGAGACATTAGAGATTAGATGCTGAGTCCCATTTGCCATCAGTGGACATTCTTATAATCTCTGAATAGTTGTTTATGGACTGTTTAATTGTTTACAAATCGCCCTTTGGATCAAGTTTTGTGCGTGAATGCAACAGTAAGTGTGAAGTCTTTAACTATATTAACAATGGACATTTTATCTGTTCCGGTAACAAGTTATTATGCCCGCGAGGTCGCGATATATATATATATATATATATATATATATATATATTTTATGTGTGTGTGTATTCTTAGTAAGTATGCCTAGAATCAATATGTTATTGTGACTGTCACTATTATCTTTTGCTGTTGTTATTTCGTGTTATAAACACACACACATTTGAAACACGGCCCGTAGCTTTAAGGGCCACGGCGAATAACAGGAAACAGGAAGTGGCTAATAACTTCTGTCTAAATTGAGTGACGTTCATCAAACCTCAGCAGTAGGTTAAGAGAAGAGTTCTGCTCACAGTGACATGGGTCCCGTGAGTCTCAGTCATAGCGCCACCAACTGGCAGCAGAAAGTGTCTACTTTCAGAAATTAAATTATTTTGTGGCTAATTTTCAGCTAATTGGCTTCAAAATCAGGCACAATAATTGGAAGACACGGCTGATGTCACACTGTAAAGGACTTTTTGATACGTTGAATAGTGTTGATATGGCAACATATCATTTTGAGCAAATATAAGATACTTATATCCACCAAGTGGAAAGTCCTAATGTTCCCAAACATTTTATGTAGAAAGAACAACTGGTTCTGAGTAGATTTCTTGAGTTTAATGTTTTTGTGATGCTCACACAGCTCCCAACAATTTTTTACAGTATATTTATCAGCCTTGGCCTGAACTGTCTCCACTGACTCCTGCAGTAATAAAATATGTCCAGTAGATGGCAGTAGTAGGCAGGTATTCTGCAGTCAGGTCTTTCCCCTTCTCCTTTACTGTGGCTTCATGTTTACTATTTAAACATATGCAGAAATTATAAAAAAATAAACAATACAAACATTTAAATTGCCCACCGTACAACACACACACACTCATTATATTCAGTGACACAAACAGTGACATCACATTCAGGAACATCCTTAAACTTACACCGATAAATTATTTATAACACACATCACTAATGTTAACACACAGACTCACACACCATACACACAAACATCCACAAACACACACACACACACACACACACACACACACACACACACACACACACACACACACACACACACACACTCCATATACACAAACACGCACAAACACAAGCACATTTACTCATCACACACAGACTGACACATCTACATCTCACACACCTCTCTCCCTCACTCTCACACACACATCACATCACACACGGACACACACACACAAATCACATCACATCACATCACTGTCACACACATCTCTCCCTCACTCTCACACACACATCACATCACATCACACATTTTGATATCTCAAACGGGTCAGCCGTGATAATGTCTTAAACTTACACCGAACAATTATTAATCACACACAAATCACTAATATTTGAACACACCATACACATAAACATGCACAAACACAAGCACACATCACTAATGTTAACACACTAAATAAACACACAAAGACACAAACACATCTCACACACACGCACACACATGCATGCACAAACACAAACAAATACACTCATACATCACACAAATGAGCACCTACATACACACACACATTATAACATCACAAATTATAACACTCACACACCCTCACACAGAAACACACACATCCACTAACAAGTCACATGTCTTAGACATACTAACACACACATCACTAATGTTAACACACAGACTCACACACCACACACACACACACAAACACGCAAAAACACATTTACTCATCAGAGACAGACTGACACATTAACTAGTCACACACACACACACACACACACACACACACACACACACACACACAAATATTTAGGGCACAAACTGATATTAGCCCAGTATGATGTGTGACGTTCTGTGTGCAAGTTCTGCGGTGCAACCGGGTGCCAATGACTTTTTCGAGGTTTTGACACACTCGAATAACACGCAGGTTGTGCGGTGCGCCCGGGGTGGGGACCGCGCCCCTTGCTTGGGCCCGTCATCGTTGCTTGCAACTATATTTTTAGGGCCCAAGCACTGTAGTGCGCAGGGCCCTATTGTTTTCGTTAGGATTATTAGGGCCCAAGCACTGAGTGCGCAGGGCCCTCTTGTTTTCGTTAGGATTATTATTTTTTTTCTTTTTTTAGGGCCCAAGCACTGTAGTGCGCAGGGCCCTATTGTTCTTCTAAGGATTATTTATTTATTTATTTATTTATTTTAATTATTTTTCTTTCAATCATCCGGGTACTTTCGGCCCTCTTAACATACTCAAAAACTCACCAAAATTTGCACACAGATTGGAATCTGCGGCCAACAGGTCCTCAGTGGGGCTCGGCCCGGGGCGTCGCACACGCCCCGCACAGCGCCCCCTAGAGAGTCTTGCCTTATAGCTCTGACACACTTGCACGTATACTTATAAAACTCGGTGTACATTTAGATCTCATCAAACTGAACAAGTTTCGCGCTGCATGTCATCAGGTCTAATCAACAGGAAGTGAGTTATTTTGAGTTGTTTGCAAAACGCACCCAATGGAATGTGATAAACTCCTCCTAGGAAATTTTTACAATTCGCACCAAACCAGCTAAATATGATCTAAACAAGTTGCCGATGCAAAATTGCAGAGATCTTTTTGATACCTCGAACGGTTCGGCCGTGGCGACGCTTTAAAATTATGGCGAATAAAATGAAACAGGAAGTGGCTAATAACTTCTGTGTACATTAAGTTAGGCACATGAAACTTTACAGCTATGTTAAGAGTAGGAAGCTGATCACATCATATGACAATCATGAGTCTATGTCATAGCGCCACCAAGTGGCAGCAGGAAGTGTGTCACTTTTGGAAATCAGTAATATTTTGTCCTTTACTTTCACCTGATTTGGTTCAAAATCAGTCAGAATAATGAAAAGACATGGGTCATTTGAAATCATGAAGGATTTTTTTCTAATTTGAATCGTGTTGCTATGGTGACGATTTAACTCAAGAAAAAATCGAAGAAAATTATTCTTCTCATATCTTACGAGTGGAAAGACCTACGGTTCCAAAATTGTATGGGTGTAGACTCTC
The DNA here is from genome assembly GCA_030347435.1 of Clarias fuscus. Taxonomy (NCBI): domain Eukaryota; kingdom Metazoa; phylum Chordata; class Actinopteri; order Siluriformes; family Clariidae; genus Clarias; species Clarias fuscus. The sequence continues at coordinate 27,706 of JARWBY010000215.1, forward strand.
ACTGATTGTGAGGAAGCCCTGAGAGCCTGGAGCCCGGGCGTGCCACAGGGCCTGTACAGCGCCCCCTGGAACTTTGTAAAGTTTAAGCTGCATAACTCATATCCACTTTCACATATATGAATGAGACCCAGTATAAATTTAGATCTCATTGAGGTGAACAACTTGCATACCCCATGTCATGGAATCCGCTGAACAGGAAGTCGGTTATTTTGCGTTGTTTGAAAAACGCACCCATTGGAATGTGATATACTACTCTTACAGGATTCATATGTTTTTGACCAAACAGGGTCTAATATAATCTCAAGACATTGAGGATCTAATATTGTGAACGGCTGGTTGATATCTTAAACGGGTCGGCCGTGGCGAGCCCTTAAACATACGGCGAATAACAGGAAACAGGAAGTGGCTAATAACTTCTGTATAAATTGAGTGACATTCATCAAACCTCAGCAGTAGGTTAAGAGAAGAGTCCTGCTCACAGTGACATGGGTCCCGTGAGTCTCAGTCATAGCGCCACCAACTGGCAGCAGAAAGTGTCTACTTTCAGAAATTAAATTCTTTTGTGGCTAATTTTCAGCAAATTGGCTTCAAAATCAGGCACAATAATTGGAAGACACGGCTGATGTCACACTGTAAAGGACTTTTTGATACGTTGAATAGTGTTGATATGGCAACATATCATTTGGAGCAAACATAAGATACTTATATCCACCAAGTGGAAAGTCCTAATGTGCCCAAACATTTTATGTAGAAAGAACAACTGCTTCTGAGTAGATTTCTTGAGTTTCATGTTTTTGTGATGCTCATACAGCTCCCAACATTTTTTTACAGTATATTTATCAGTCTTGGCCTGAACTGTGTCCACTCACTCCTGCAGTAATAAAATATGTCCAGTAGATGGCAGTAGTAGGCAGGTATTCTGCAGTCAGGTCTTTCCCCTTTTCCTTTACTATGGTTTCATGTTTACAATTTAAACATATGCAGAAATCATAAAAAATAAACAATACAAACATTTAAATTGCCCACTGTGCAACATTCAGTCTGGTGGACAAGCGCGGCGATATACACACCAGACCACACATTCTACACATCGGTCATGTACACATCCCGACAAATACACAATATGAACACACTAACTATCCTACATGCACACACACACATCACAAGCACACGTCACTAATGGTACCTGACTAAATAAAAATCAATATATCATGAAAAAGGAAAAAGATCCTTAAACAAGAGGCTCCTGCGCACCTATAGTGTGTGGGTGAGTTTTTAATTGCAAATCAGTTTTGATATCTCAAATGTCTCAGCCGTACTAATGTCTTAAACTTACACAACGAAAAATGATTAATAACACACACATCACTAATGTCAACACACTACATTAAAAAAGAAAAGAAAAGAATGATCCTTAGGAAAACAAGAGGGTCCTGCACATCTATAGCACACATCTCTCACGACACACACACACTCACACACACACACACTCACTCATTATATTCAGTGACACGGACAGTGACATCACATTCAGGAACATCCTTAAACTTACACTGAAAAATTATTAATAACACACATCACTAATGTTCACACACAGACTCACACACCATACACACAAACACACACACACACTCCATATATATATATATATATATATATATATATATATATATATATATATATATATATTTTTTTTTTTTTTTTTTTCTGTAATACAATTTATACATAGACCTTAATTCTATCATACAAGTTTCTATAGATCTGTATATATGTTTATATTGCACTGCTAACTTGCACTTCTGGTTAGATGCTAACTGCATTTCGTTGCCTTGTGACTGCGTGCAATGACAATAAAGTTGAATCTAATCTAATCTAATCTAATATACACAAACACGCACAAACACAAGCACATTTACTCGTCACACACAGACTGACACATCTACATCTCACACACCTCTGTCCCTCACTCTCACACACACTAAACCTCCCACACACACACACACACACACACACACACACACACACACACACACAAATCACATCACATCACATCACATCACTGTCACACACATCTCTCCCTCACTCTCACACACACATCACATCACATCACACATTTTGATCTCTCAAACGGGTCAGCAGTGATAATGTCTTAAACTTACACCGAACAATTATTAATCACACACAAATCACTAATATTTGAACACACCATACACACAAACATGCACAAACACAAGCACACATCACTAATGTTAACACACTAAATAAACACACACAAAGACACAAACACATCTCACACACACGCACACACATGCATGCACAAACACAAACAAATACACTCATACATGACACAAATGAGCACCTACATACACACACACATTATAACATCACAAATTATAACACTCACACACTCACATCTCTGTCTCACGCAGAAACACACACATCCACTAACAAGTCACATGTCTTGGACATACTAACACACACATCACTAATGTTAACACACAGATTCACACACCACACACACACAAACACACAAAAACACATTTACTCATCAGAGACAGACTGACACATTAACTAGTCACACACACACACACACAAATATTTAGGGCCCAAACTGATATTAGCCCAGTATGATGTGTGACGTTCTGTGTGCAAGTTCTGCGGTGCAACCGGGTGCCAATGACTTTTTTGAGGTTTTGACACACTCGAATAACACGCAGGTTGTGCGGTGCGCCCGGGGTGGGGACCGCGCCCGTTGCTTGGGCCCGTCATCGTTGCTTGCAACTTTAATTTTAAAATTATTTTTCTTTCAATCATCCGGGCACTTTCGGGCCTCTTAACATACTCAAAAACTCACCAAAATTTGCACACAGATTGGAATCTGCGGCCAACAGGTCCTCAGTGGGGCTCGGCCCGGGGCGTCGCACACGCCCCGCACAGCGCCCCCTACAGAGTCTTGCCTTATAGCTCAGACACACTTGCACGTATACTTATAAAACTCGGTGTACATTTAGATCTCATCAAACTGAACAAGTTTCGCGCTGCATGTCATCAGGTCTAATCAACAGGAAGTGAGTTATTTTGAGTTGTTTGCAAAACGCACCCAATGGAATGTAATAAACTCCTCCTAGGAACTTTTTACAATTCGCACCAAACCAGCTAAATATGATCTAAACAAGTTGCCGATGCAAAATTGCAGAGATCTTTTTGATACCTCAAACGGTTCGGCCGTGGCGACGCTTTAAAATTATGGCGAATAAAATGAAACAGGAAGTGGCTAATAACTTCTGTGTACATTAAGTTATGCACATGAAAGTTTACAGGTATGTTAAGAGTAGGAAGCTGATCACATCATATGACAATCATGAGTCTATGTCATAGCGCCACCAAGTGGCAGCAGGAAGTGTGTCACTTTTAGAAATCAGTAATATGTTGTCCTTTACTTTCACCTGATTTGGTTCAAAATCAGTCAGAATAATGAAAAGACATGGGTCATTTGAAATCATGAAGGATTTTTTTCTAATTTGAATCGCGTTGCTATAGTGACGATTTAACTCAAGAAAAAATCGAAGAAAATTATTCTTCTCATATCTTACAAGTGGAAAGACCTACGGTTCCAAAATTGTATGGGTGTAGACTCTCACTGATTGTGAGGAAGCCCTGAGAGCCTGGAGCCCGGGCGTGCTACAGGGCCTGTACAGCGCCCCCTGGAACTTTGTAAAGTTTAAGCTGCATAACTCATATCCACTTTCACATATGTGAATGAGACCCAGTATAAATTTAGATCTCATTGAGGTGAACATCTTGCATACCCCATGTCATGGAATCCGCTGAACAGGAAGTCAGTTATTTTGCGTTGTTTGAAAAACGCACCCATTGGAATGTGATATACTACTCTTACAGGATTCATAGGTTTTTGACCAAACAGGGTCTAATATAATCTCAAGACATTGAGGATCTAATATTGTGAACGGCTGGTTGATATCTTAAACGGGTCGGCCGTGGCGAGCCCTTAAACCTACGGCGAATAACAGGAAACAGGAAGTGGCTAATAACTTCTGTATAAATTGAGTGACATTCATCAAACCTCAGCAGTAGGTTAAGAGAAGAGTCCTGCTCACAGTGACATGGGTCCCGTGAGTCTCAGTCATAGCGCCACCAACTGGCAGCAGAAAGTGTCTACTTTCAGAAATTAAATTCTTTTGTGGCTAATTTTCAGCAAATTGGCTTCAAAATCAGGCACAATAATTGGAAGACACGGCTGATGTCACACTGTAAAGGACTTTTTGATACGTTGAATAGTGTTGCTATGGCAACATATCATTTGGAGCAAACATAAGATACTTATATCCACCAAGTGGAAAATCCTAATGTGCCCAAACATTTTATGTAGAAAGAACAACTGCTTCTGAGTAGATTTCTTGAGTTTCATGTTTTTGTGATGCTCATACAGCTCCCAACAATTTTTTACAGTATATTTATCAGCCTTGGTCTAAATTTTCTGCACTGACTCCTGCAGTAATAAAATATGTCCAGTAGATGGCAGTAGTAGGCAGGTATTTTGCAGTCAGGTCTTTCCCCTTCTCCTTTACTATGGCTTCATCTTTACAATTTAAATATATGCAGAAATGATAGAAAATAAACAATACAAACATTTAAATTGCCCACTGTACAACATACACATACACACACACACACACACACTATATGTGACATCACATTCAGGAACATCCTTAAACTTACACCGATAAATTATTTATAACACACAACACCAATATTAACACACAGACTCACACACCATACACACACACACACACACCATATACACAAACTCGCACAAACACAAGCACATTTTCTCGTCACACACAGACTGACACATCTACATGTCACACACCTCTCTCCCTCACTCTCTCTCTCTCTCACACACACACACACACACACACACACACACACGGACACACACACACAAATCACATCACATCACTGTCACACACATCTCTCCCTCACTCTCACACACACATCACATCACATCACACATTTTGATATCTCAAACAGGTCAGCCGTGATAATGTCTTAAACTTACACCCAACAATTATTAATCACACACAAATCACTAATATTTGAACACACCATACACACAAACATGCACAAACACAAGCACACATCACTAATGTTAACACACTAAATAAACACACATAAAGACACAAACACATCTCACACACACGCACACACATGCATGCACAAACACAAACAAATACACTCATACATCACACAAATGAGCACCTACATACACACACACATTATAACATCTCAAATTATAACACTCACACACTCACATCTCTGTCTCACACACCCTCACGCAGAAACACACACATCCACTAACAAGTCACATGTCTTAGACATACTAACACACACATCACTAATGTTACACACAGACTCACACACCACACACACACAAACACGCAAAAACACATTTACTCATCAGAGACAGACTGACACATTAACTAGTCACACACACACACACACACACACACACACACACACACACACACACACACACACACAAATATTTAGGGCCCAAACTGATATTAGCCCAGTAAAGTGTATGACGTTCTGTGTGCAAGTTCCGCAGTGCAACCGGGTGCCAATGACTTTTTCGAGGTTTTGACACACTCGAATAACACGCAGGTTGTGCGGTGCGCCCGGGGTGGGGACCGCGCCCGTTGCTTGGGCCCGTCATCGTTGCTTGCAACTTTAATTTTTTTTTTTTTTTCTTTTTAGGGCCCAAGCACTGAGTGCGCAGGGCCCTATTGTTCTTCTAAGGATTATTATTATTTTTTTTTTTTTTATTATTATTTTTCTTTCAATCATCCGGGCACTTTTGGCCCTCTTAACATACTCAAAAACTCACCAAAATTTGCACACAGACTGGAATCTGCGGCCAACAGGTCCTCAGTGGGGCTCGGCCCGGGGCGTCGCACACGCACCGCACAGCGCCCCCTACAGAGTCTTGCCTTATAGCTCAGACACACTTGCACGTATACTTATAAAACTCGGTGAACATTTAGATCTCATCAAACTGAACAAGTTTCGCGCTGCATGTCATCAGGTCTAATCAACAGGAAGTGAGTTATTTTGAGTTGTTTGCAAAACGCACCCAATGGAATGTGATAAACTCCTCCTAGGAAATTTTTACAATTCGCACCAAACCAGCTAAATATGATCTAAACAAGTTGCCGATGCAAAATTGCAGAGATCTTTTTGATACCTCGAACGGTTCGGCCGTGGCGACGCTTTAAAATTATGGCGAATAAAATGAAACAGGAAGTGGCTAATAACTTCTGTGTACATTAAGTTATGCACGTGAAACTTTACAGGTATGTTAAGAGTAGGAAGGTGATCACATCATATGACAATCATGAGTCTATGTCATAGCGCCACCAAGTGGCAGCAGGAAGTGTGTCACTTTTGGAAATCATTAATATTTTGTCCTTTACTTTCACCTGATTTGGTTCAAAATCAGTCAGAATAATGAAAAGACATGGGTCATTTGAAATCATGAAGGATTTTTTTCTAATTTGAATCGCGTTGCTATGGTGACGATTTAACTCAAGAAAAAATCGAAGAAAATTATTCTTCTCATATCTTACGAGTGGAAAGACCTACGGCTCCAAAATTGTATGGGTGTAGACTCTCACTGATTGTGAGGAAGCCCTGAGAGCCTGGAGCCCGGGTGTGCCACAGGGCCTGTACAGCGCCCCCTGGAACTTTGTAAAGTTTAAGCTGCATAACTCATATCCACTTTCACATATATGAATGAGACCCAGTATAAATTTAGATCTCATTGAGGTGAACAACTTGCATACCCCATGTCATGGAATCCGCTGAACAGGAAGTCGGTTATTTTGCGTTGTTTGAAAAACGCACCCATTGGAATGTGATATACTACTCTTACAGGATTCATATGTTTTTGACCAAACAGGGTCTAATATAATCTCAAGACATTGAGGATCTAATATTGTGAACGGCTGGTTGATATCTTAAACGGGTCGGCCGTGGCGAGCCCTTAAAAATACGGCGAATAACAGGAAACAGGAAGTGGCTAATAACTTCTGTGTAAATTGAGTGACATTCATCAAACCTCAGCAGTAGGTTAAGAGAAGAGGCCTGCTCACAGTGACATGGGTCCCGTGAGTCTCAGTCATAGCGCCACCAACTGGCAGCAGAAAGTGTCTACTTTCAGAAATTAAATTCTTTTGTGGCTAATTTTCAGCAAATTGGCTTCACAATCAGGCACAATAATTGGAAGACACGGCTGATGTCACACTGTAAAGGACTTTTTGATACGTTGAATAGTGTTGCTATGGCAAGGTAAAATTTTAAGGAAAACTAGGATACTCATATCCAACAAGTGGAAAGTCCTAATGTCTCCAAACATTTTACATAGAAGGTACAACTGGTTCTGAGTAAATTTCTTGAGTTTCACGATTTTGTTATGCTCATACGCCTCCCAACAATATTTTGTTTATTAACTAATTGCTTTAAATTGCATAAACTAACTCCTGCAGTACTAAACTATGGCCACTAGATGGAGGTATCACACCACACATCCCACACTCACGAAGAGACACAGACACACGTGACCTCCCCCTCCCTCACAGATTTGAGTTTTGGTGAAGCGGACTGACACAAACGCTGCCGCTGAATAGTTGTTTATGGACTGTTTAATTGTTTACAAATCGCCCTTTGGATCAAGTTTTGTGCGTGAATTCAACAGTAAGTGTGAAGTCTTTAACTATATTAACAATGGACATTTTATCTGTTCCGGTAACAAGTTATTATGCCCGCGAGGTCGCGATATATATATATATATATATATTTACATGTGTGTGTGTGTGTGTGTGTGTGTGTGTGTGTGTATTCTTAGTAAGTATGCCTAGAATCAATATGTTATTGTGACTGTCACTATTATCTTTTGCTGTTGTTATTTCGTGTTATAAACACACACACATTTGAAACACGGCCCGTAGCTTTAAGGGCCACGGCGAATAACAGGAAACAGGAAGTGGCTAATAACTTCTGTATAAATTGTGTGACGTTCATCAAACCTCAGCAGTAGGTTAAGAGAAGAGTCCTGCTCACAGTGACATGGGTCCCGTGAGTCTCAGTCATAGCGCCACCAACTGGCAGCAGAAAGTGTCTACTTTTAGAAATTAAATTCCTTTGTGGCTAATTTTCAGCAAATTGGCTTCAAAATCAGGCACAATAATTGGAAGACACGGCTGATGTCACACTGTAAAGGACTTTTTGATACGTTGAATAGTATTGCTATGGCAACATATCATTTTGAGCAAATATAAGATACTTATATCCACCAAGTGGAAAGTCCTAATGTGCCCAAACATTTTATGTAGAAAGAACAACTGGTTCTGAGTAGATTTCTTGAGTTTCATGTTTTTGTGATGCTCATACAGCTCCCAACAATTTTTACAGTATATTTATCATCCTTGTCCTGAACAATCTGTACTGACTCCTGCAGTAATAAAATATGTCCAGTAGATGGCAGTAGTAGGCAGGTATTCTGCAGTCAGGTCTTTCCCCTTCTCCTTTACTATGACTTCATGTTTACAATTTAAATATATGCAGAAATCATAAAAAATAAACAATACAAACATTTAAATTGCCAACTGTACAACATTGAGTCTGGTGGACAAGCGCAGCGATATACACACCAGACGACACATTCTAAACACACACACACACACACACACACACGCTACACATCGGTCATGTACACATCCCGACAAATACACAATATAAACACACTAACTATCCTACATGCACACACACACACACACACACACACACACACACACACACACACCCGATACAAACACACACACTCTACACATCGGTCATGTACACATCCCGACAAATACACAATATGAACACACTAACTGTCCTACATGCACACACACACACACACACACACATCACAAGCACACGTCACTAATGTGACCTGACTAAATAAAAATCAATATATCATGAAAAAGGAAAAAGATCCTTAGGAAAACAAGAGGCTCCTGCGCATCTATAGCACACATCTCTAACGACAGACACACACTCACACTCATCATATTCAGTGACACGGACAGTGACATCACATTCAGGAACATCCTTAAACTTACACCGAAACATTATTAATAACACACATCACTAATGTTAACACAGTCTCACACACCATACACACAAACAACCACACACACACACACACACACACACACACACACACACACACACACACACTCCATATACACAAACACAAGCACATTTACTCGTCACACACAGACTGACACATCTACATCTCACACACCTCTGTCCCTCACTCTCACACACACTAAACCTCCCACACACTAAACCTCCCACACACACATGCACACACACACACACGCACACACACACACACACACACACACACACACACACACACACAAATCACATCACATCACATCACTGTCACACACCTCTCTCCCTCACTCTCACACACACATCACACATGTTGATATCTCAAACGGGTCAGCCGTGATAATGTCTTAAACTTACACCGAACAATTATTAATCACACACAAATCACTAATATTTGAACACACCATACACACAAACATACACAAGCACACATCACTAATGTTAACACACTAAATAAACACACACACACACACACACACACACACAAACACATCTCACACACACGCACACACATGCATGCACACACAAACAAATACACTCGTACATCACACAAATGAGCACCTACATACTCACACATTATAACATCACAAATTATAACACTCACACACTCACATCTCTGTCTCACGCAGAAACACACACATCCACTAACAAGTCACATGTCTTGGACATACTAACACACACATCACTAATGTTAACACACAGATTCACACACCACACACACACAAACACACAAAAACACATTTACTCATCAGAGACAGACTGACACATTAACTAGTCACACACACACACACACACACACACACACACACACACAAATATTTAGGGCCCAAACTGATATTAGCCCAGTATGATGTGTGACGTTCTGTGTGCAAGTTCTGCGGTGCAACCGGGTGCCAATGACTTTTTTGAGGTTTTGACACACTCGAATAACACGCAGGTTGTGCGGTGCGCCCGGGGTGGGGACCGCGCCCATTGCTTGGGCCCGTCATCGTTGCTTGCAACTTTAATTTTTTTTTTTTTTTCTTTTTATTATTTTTCTTTCAATCATCCGGGCACTTTCGGGCCTCTTAACATACTCAAAAACTCACCAAAATTTGCACACAGATTGGAATCTGCGGCCAACAGGTCCTCAGTGGGGCTCGGCCCGGGGCGTCGCACACGCCCCGCACAGCGCCCCCTACAGAGTCTTGCCTTATAGCTCAGACACACTTGCACATATACTTATAAAACTCAGTGAACATTTAGATCTCATCAAACTGAACAAGTTTCGCGCTGCATGTCATCAGGACTAATCAACAGGAAGTGAGTTATTTTGAGTTGTTTGCAAAACGCACCCAATGGAATTTGAAATACTCCTCCTAGGAACTTTTTACAATTCGCACCAAACCAGCTACATATGATCTAAACAAGTTGCCGATGCAAAATTGCAGAGATCTTTTTGATACCTGGAACGGTTCGGCCGTGGCGACGCTTTAAAATTATGGCGAATAAAATGAAACAGGAAGTGGCTAATAACTTCTGTGTACATTAAGTTAGGCACATGAAAGTTTACAGGTATGTTAAGAGTAGGAAGCTGATCACATCATATGACAATCATGAGTCTATGTCATAGCGCCACCAAGTGGCAGCAGGAAGTGTGTCACTTTTGGAAATCAGTAATATTTTGTCCTTTACTTTCACCTGATTTGGTTCAAAATCAGTCAGAATAATGAAAAGACATGGGTCATTTGAAATCATGAAGGATTTTTTTCTAATTTGAATCGTGTTGCTATGGTGACGATTTAACTCAAGAAAAAATCGAAGAAAATGATTCTTCTCATATCTTACGAGTGGAAAGACCTACGGTTCCAAAATTGTATGGGTGTAGACTCTCACTGATTGTGAGGAAGCCCTGAGAGCCTGGAGCCCGGGCGTGCCACAGGGCCTGTACAGCGCCCCCTGGAACTTTGTAAAGTTTAAGCTGCATAACTCATATCCACTTTCACATATATGAATGAGACCCAGTATAAATTTAGATCTCATTGAGGTGAACAACTTGCATACCCCATGTCATGGAATCCGCTGAACAGGAAGTCGGTTATTTTGCGTTGTTTGAAAAACGCACCCATTGGAATGTGATATACTACTCTTACAGGATTCATATGTTTTTGACCAAACAGGGTCTAATATAATCTCAAGACATTGAGGATATAATATTGTGAAGGGCTGGTTGATATCTTAAACGGGTCGGCCGTGGCGAGCCCTTAAACCTACGGCGAATAACAGGAAACAGGAAGTGGCTAATAACTTCTGTATAAATTGAGTGACAGTCATCAAACCTCAGCAGTAGGTTAAGAGAAGAGTCCTGCTCACAGTGACATGGGTCCCGTGAGTCTCACTCATAGCGCCACCAACTGGCAACAGAAAGTGTCTACTTTTAGAAATTAAATTCTTTTGGGGCTAATTTTCAGCTAATTGGCTTCAAAATCAGGCACAATAATTGGAAGACACGGCTGATGTCACACTGTAAAGGACTTTTTGATACGTTGAATAGTGTTGCTATGGCAACATATCATTTTGAGCAAATATAAGATACTTATATCCACCAAGTGGAAAGTCCTAATGTTCCCAAACATTTTAGGTAGAAAGAACAACTGGTTCTGAGTAGATTTCTTGAGTTTCATGTTTTTGTGATGCTCACACAGCTCCCAACAATTTTTACAGTATATTTATCAGCCTTGGTCTGAATTTTCTGCACTCACTCCTGCAGTAATAAAATATGTCCAGTAGATGGCAGTAGTAGGCAGGTATTCTGCAGTCAGGTCTTTCCCCTTCTCATTTACTATGGCTTCATGTTTACAATTTAAACATATGCAGAAATTATAAAAAATAAACAATACAAACATTTAAATTGCCCACTGTGCAACATTGAGTCTGGTGGACAAGCGCGGCGATATACACACCAGACCACACATTCTAAACACACACACACACACACACACACACACTCTACACATCGGTCATGTACACATCCTGACAAATACACAATATGAACACACTAACTATCCTACATGCACACACACACATCACAAGCACACGTCACTAATGTTACCTGACTAAATAAAAATCAATATATCATGAAAAAGGAAAAAGATCCTTAAACAAGAGGCTCCTGCGCACCTATAGTGTGTGGGTGAGTTCTTAATTGCAAATCAGTTTTGATATCTCAAATGTCTCAGCCGTGCTAATGTCTTAAACTTACACAACGAAAAATGATTAATAACACACACATCACTAATGTCAACACACTAGATAAAGAAAAAAGGAATAATCCTTAGGAAAACACGAGGGTCCTGCGCATCTATAGCACACATCTCTCACGTCACACACACACACACACACACACACACTCCATATACACAAACACAAGCACATTTACTCGTCACACACAGACTGACACATCTACATCTCACACACGTCTGTCCCTCACTCTCACACACACTAAACCTCCCTGACACACACACACACACACACTATATTCAGTGACACGGACAGTGACATCACATTCAGAAACATCCTTAAACTTACACCGATAAATTATTTATAACACACATCACTAATGTTAACACACACTCATACACCATACACACAAACATCCACAAACACACACACACTCACACACCATATACACAAACTCGCACATACACAAGCACATTTACTCGTCACACACAGACTGACACATCTACATGTCACACACCTCTCTCCCTCACTCTCATTCACACTAAACCTCCCACACACACACACACACACACACACGCACCACATCACATCACATCACATCATTGTCACACACCTCTCTCCCTCACTCTCACACACACATCACATCACATCACACATGTTGATATCTCAAACGGGTCAGCCGTGATAATGTCTTAAACTTACACCCAACAATTATTAATAACACACACATCACTAATATTAACACACAGATGCAGACACCATACACACATACATGCACAAACACAAGCACACATCACTAATGTTAACACACTAAATAAACACACACACAAACACAAAGATATCTCACACACATGCATGCACACACACAAACAAGTACACTCATACATCACACACATGCACACCTACATACACACACACATTATAACATCACAAATTATAACACTCACACACTCGCATCTCTGTCTCACACACCCTCACGCAGAAACACACACACCCACTAACAAGTCACATGTCTTAGACATACTAACACACACATCACTAATGTTAACACACAGACTCACACACCACACACACACAGACAGGCACAAACGCATTTACTCATCAGACACAGAGTGACACATTCACTTGTCTCTCACACACACACACACACACACACACACACACGCACACACTCACACACACACTCACACACACACTCACACACACACACACTCACACACACACTCACACACTCACACACACACTCACACACTCACACACACACACACACACACACACACACACACACACACACACACTCAAATATTTAGGGCCCAAACTGATATTAGCCCAGTATGATGTGTGACGTTCTGTGTGCAAGTTCCGCGATGCAACCGGGTGCCGATGACTTTTTTGAGGTTTTGACACACTCGAATAACACGCAGGTTGTGCGGTGCGCCCGGGGTGGGGACCGCGCCCGTTGCTTGGGCCCGTCATCGTTGCTTGCAACTTTAATTTTTTTTTTTTTTTATTATTTTTCTTTCAATCATCCGGGCACTTTCGGGCCTCTTAACATACTCAAAAACTCCCCAAAATTTGCACACAGATTGGAATCTGCGGCCAACAGGTCCTCAGTGGGGCTCGGCCCAGGGCGTCGCACACGCCCCGCACAGCGCCCCCTACAGTGTCTTGCCTTATAGCTCAGACACACTTGCACGTATACTTATAAAACTCGGTGAACATTTAGATCTCATCAAACTGAACAAGTTTCGCGCTGCATGTCATCAGGTCTAATCAACAGGAAGTGAGTTATTTTGAGTTGTTTGCAAAACGCACCCAATGGAATGTGAGGAAATTTTTACAATTCGCACCAAACCAGCTAACTATGATCTAAACAAGTTGCCGATGCAAAATTGCAGAGATCTTTTTGATACCTCGAACGGTTCGGCCGTGGCGACGCTTTAAAATTATGGCGAATAAAATGAAACAGGAAGTGGCTAATAACTTCTGTGTACATTAAGTTATGCACATGAAACTTTACAGGTATGTTAAGAGTAGGAAGCTGATCACATGATATGACAATCATGAGTCTATGTCATAGCGCCACCAAGTGGCAGCAGGAAGTGTGTCACTTTTGGAAATCAGTAATATTTTGTCCTTTACTTTCACCTGATTTGGTTCAAAATCAGTCAGAATAATGAAAAGACATGGGTCATTTGAAATCATGAAGGATTTTTTTCTAATTTGAATCGTGTTGCTATGGTGACGATTTAACTCAAGAAAAAATCGAAGACAATGATTCTTCTCATATCTTACGAGTGGAAAGACCTACGGTTCCAAAATTGTATGGATGTAGACTCTCACTGATTGTGAGGAAGCCCTGAGAGCCTGGAGCCCGGGCGTGCCACAGGGCCTGTACAGCGCCCCCTGGAACTTTGTAAAGTTTAAGCTGCATAACTCATATCCACTTTCACATATATGAATGAGACCCAGTATAAATTTAGATCTCATTGAGGTGAACAACTTGCATACCCCATGTCATGGAATCCGCTGAACAGGAAGTCGGTTATTTGGCGTTGTTTGAAAAACGCACCCATTGGAATGTGATATACTACTCTTACAGGATTCATATGTTTTTGACCAAACAGGGTCTAATATAATCTCAAGACATTGAGGATATAATATTGTGAAGGGCTGGTTGATATCTTAAACGGGTCGGCCGTGGCGAGCCCTTAAACCTACGGCGAATAACAGGAAACAGGAAGTGGCTAATAACTTCTGTATAAATTGTGTGACGTTCATCAAACCTCAGCGGTAGGTTAAGAGAAGAATCCTGCTCACATTGACATGGGTCCCGTGAGTCTCAGTCATAGCGCCACCAACTGGCAGCAGAAAGTGTCTACTTTCAGAAATTAAATTCTTTTGTGGCTAATGTTCAGCAAATTGGCTTCAAAATCAGGCACAATAATTGGAAGACACGGCTGATGTCACACTGTAAAGGACTTTTTGATACGTTGAATAGTGTTGCTATGGCAACATATAATTTTGAGCAAATATAAGATACTTATATCCACCAAGTGGAAAGTCCTAATCTTCCCAAACATTTTATGTAGAAAGAACAACTGGTTCTGAGTAGATTTCTTCAGTTTCATGTTTTTGTGATGCTCACACAGCTCCCAACAATTTTTACAGTATATTTATCAGCCTTGGTCTAAATTTTCTGCACTGACTCCTGCAGTAATAAAATATGTCCAGTAGATGGCAGTAGTAGGCAGGTATTCTGCAGTCAGGTCTTTCCCCTTCTCCTTTACTATGGCTTCATGTTTACAATTTAAACATATGCAGAAATCATAAAAAATAAACAATACAAACATTTAATTTGCCCACTGTACAACATACACATACACACACACACACACACACACACACACACACACACACACACACATTATATGTGACATCACATTCAGGAACATCCTTAAACTTACACCGATAAATTATTTATAACACACATCACCAATATTAACACACAGACTCACACACCATACACACACACACACACACACACACACACACCATATACACAAACTCGCACAAACACAAGCACATTTACTCGTCACACACAGACTGACACATCTACATGTCACACACCTCTCTCTCTCACTCTCACACACACTAAACCTCACACACATACACACACACACACACACACACCACATCACATCACTGTCACACACATCTCTCCCTCACTCTCACACACACATCACACATTTTGATATCTCAAACGGATCAGCCGTGATAATGTCTTAAACTTACACCCAACAATTCTTAATAACACACACATCACTAATATTAACACACAGATGCAGACACCATACACCCACACATACACAATATGAACACACTAACCATTTTACATGCACACACACACACACATCACAAGCACACGTCACTAATGTTACCAGACTAAATAAAAGTCAATATATCATTAAAAAGGAAAAAGATCCTTAGGAAAACAAGAGGCTCCTGCGCACCTATAGTGTGTGGGTGAGTTTTTAATTACAAATCAGTTTTGATATCTCAAATGTCTCAGCCGTGCTAATGTCTTAAACTTCCACAACGAAAAATGATTAATAACACACACATCACTAATGTCAACACACTACATTAAAAAAGAAAAGAAAAGAATGATCGTTAGGAAAACAAGAGGGTCCTGCACATCTATAGCACACATCTCTCACGACACACACACACTCACACACACTCACTCATTATATTCAGTGACACAGACAGTGACATCACAATCAGGAACATCCTTAAACTTACACTGAAAAATTATTAATAACACACATCACTAATGTTCACACACAGACTCACACACCATACACACAAACACACACACACACACTCCATATACACAAACACGCACAAACACAAGCACATTTACTCGTCACACACAGACTGACACATCTACATCTCACACACCTCTGTCCCTCACTCTCACACACAATAAACCTCCCACACACACACACGGACACACACACACGGACACACACACACACACAAATCACATCACATCACTGTCACACACATCTCTCCCTCACTCTCACACAAACATCACATCACATCACACATTTTGATATCTCAAACGGGTCAGCCGTGATAATGTTTTAAACTTACACCGAACAATTATTAATCACACACAAATCACTAATATTTGAACACACCATACACACAAACATGCACAAACACAAGCACACATCACTAATGTTAACACACAAAATGAACACACACAATAACACAAACACATCTCACACACACGCACACACATGCATGCACAAACACAAACAAATACACTCATACATCACACAAATGAGCACCTACATACACACACACATTATAACATCACAAATTATAACACTCACACACTCACATCTCTGTCTCACACACCCTCACGCAGAAACACACACATCCACTAACAAGTCACATGTCTTAGACATATTAACACACACATCACTAATGTTAACACACAGACTCACACACCACACACACAAACACGCAAAAACACATTTACTCATCAGAGACAGACTGACACATTAACTAGTCACACACACACACACACACACACACACACACACACACACACACACACACACACACAAATATTTAGGGCCCAAACTGATATTAGCCCAGGATGATGTGTGACGTTCTGTGTGCAAATTCTGCGGTGCAACCGGGTGCCAATGACTTTTTCGAGGTTTTGACACACTCGAATAACACGCAGGTTGTGCGGTGCGCCCGGGGTGGGGACCGCGCCCGTTGCTTGGGCCCGTCATCGTTGCTTGCAACTTTAATTTTAATTATTTTTCTTTCAATCATCCGGGCACTTTCGGGCCTCTTAACATACTCAAAAACTCACCAAAATTTGCACACAGATTGGAATCTGCGGCCAACAGGTCCTCAGTGGGGCTCGGCCCGGGGCGTCGCACACGCCCCGCACAGCGCCCCCTACAGAGTCTTGCCTTATAGCTCAGACACACTTGCACGTATACTTATAAAACTCGGTGAACATTTAGATCTCATCAAACTGAACAAGTTTTGCGCTGCATGTCATCAGGTCTAATCAACAGGAAGTGAGTTATTTTGAGTTGTTTGCAAAACGCACCCAATGGAATGTGATAAACTCCTCCTAGGAAATTTTTACAATTCGCACCAAATCAGCTAAATATGATCTAAACAAGTTGCCGATGCAAAATTGCAGAGATCTTTTTGATACCTCGAACGGTTCGGCCGTGGCGACGCTTTAAAATTATGGCGAATAAAATGAAACAGGAAGTGGCTAATAACTTCTGTGTACATTAAGTTATGCACATGAAAGTTTACAGGTATGTTAAGAGTAGGAAGCTGATCACATCATATGACAATCATGAGTCTATGTCATAGCGCCACCAAGTGGCAGCAGGAAGTGTGTCACTTTTGGAAATCAGTAATATTTTGTCCTTTACTTTCACCTGATTTGGTTCAAAATCAGTCAGAATAATGAAAAGACATGGGTCATTTGAAATCATGAAGGATTTTTTTCTAATTTGAATCGTGTTGCTATGGTGACGATTTAACTCAAGAAAAAATCGAAGAAAATTATTCTTCTCATATCTTACGAGTGGAAAGACCTACGGTTCCAAAATTGTATGGGTGTAGACTCTCACTGATTGTGAGGAAGCCCTGAGAGCCTGGAGCCCGGGCGTGCCACAGGGCCTGTACAGCGCCCCCTGGAACTTTGTAAAGTTTAAGCTGCATAACTCATATCCACTTTCACATATATGAATGAGACCCAGTATAAATTTAGATCTCATTGAGGTGAACAACTTGCATACCCCATGTCATGGAATCCGCTGAACAGGAAGTCGGTTATATTGCGTTGTTTGAAAAACGCACCCATTGGAATGTGATATACTACTCTTACAGGATTCATATGTTTTTGACCAAACAGGGTCTAATATAATCTCAAGACATTGAGGATCTAATATTGTGAACGGCTGGTTGATATCTTAAACGGGTCGGCCGTGGCGAGCCCTTAAACCTACGGCGAATAACAGGAAACAGGAAGTGGCTAATAACTTCTGTATAAATTGAGTGACATTCATCAAACCTCCGCAGTAGGTTAAGAGAAGAGTCCTGCTCACAGTGACATGGGTCCCGTGAGTCTCAGTCATAGCGCCACCAACTGGCAGCAGAAAGTGTCTACTTTTAGAAATTAAATTCCTTTGTGGCTAATTTTCAGCAAATTGGCTTCAAAATCAGGCACAATAATTGGAAGACACGGCTGATGTCACACTGTAAAGGACTTTTTGATACGTTGAATAGTATTGCTATGGCAACATATCATTTTGAGCAAATATAAGATACTTATATCCACCAAGTGGAAAGTCCTAATGTGCCCAAACATTTTATGTACAAAGAACAACTGGTTCTGAGTAGATTTCTTGAGTTTCATGTTTTTGTGATGCTCATACAGCTCCCAACATTTTTTTACAGTATATTTATCATCCTTGTCCTGAACTTTCTGTACTGACTCCTGCAGTAATAAAATATGTCCAGTAGATGGCCGTAGTAGGCAGGTATTCTGCAGTCAGGTCTTTCCCCTTCTCCTTTACTATGGCTTCATGTTTACTATTTAAATATATGCAGAAATCATAAAAAATAAACAATACAAACATTTAAATTGCCAACTGTACAACATTGAGTCTGGTGGACAAGCGCGGCGATATACACACCAGACGACACATTCTAAACACACACACACACACACACACACACACACACACACTCTACACATCGGTCATGTACACATCCCGACAAATACACAATATAAACACACTAACTATCCTACATGCACACACACACACACACACACACACACACACACACACACACACACATATCACAAGCACACGTCACTAATGTGACCTGACTAAATAAAAATCAATATATCATGAAAAAGGAAAAAGATCCTTAGGAAAACAAGAGGCTCCTGCGCATCTATAGCACACATCTCTCACGACACACACACACTCACACTCATCATATTCAGTGACACGGACAGTGACATCACATTCAGGAACATCCTTAAACTTACACCGAAACATTATTAATAACACACATCACTAATGTTAACACAGACTCACACACCATACACACAAACAACCACACACACACACACACACACACACACACACACACACACACACACACACACACACACACACACTCCATATACACAAACACAAGCACATTTACTCGTCACACACAGACTGACACATCTACATCTCACACACCTCTGTCCCTCACTCTCCCACACACTAAACCTCCCACACACTAAACCTCCCACACACACACGCACACACACACACGCACACACACACACACACACACACAAATCACATCACATCACATCACTGTCACACACATCTCTCCCTCACTCTCACACACACATCACATCACATCACACATTTTGATTTCTCAAACGGGTCAGCCGTGATAATGTCATAAACTTACACCGAACAATTATTAATCACACACAAATCACTAATATCTGAACACACCATACACACAAACATACACAAGCACACATCACTAATGTTAACACACTAAATAAACACACACACACACACACACACACACACACACACACACGCACACACATGCATGCACACTTTACTAATTACTAATTACACATTACTAATGTTAACACACAGACTCACACACACACACACACACACTCCATATACACAAACACAAGCACATCTACTCGTCACACACAGACTGACACATCTACATCTCACACACCTCTGTCTCTCACTCTCACACACACTAAACCTCACACACACACACACACACTCATTATATTCAGTGACACGGACAGTGACATCACATTCAGGAACATCCTTAAACTTACACCGAAAAAGTATTTATAACACACATCACTAATGTTAACACACAGACTCACACACCATACACACAAACATCCACACGCACACACACACACACACACACACACACACACGCACACACACACACACACCACATCACATCACATCACTGTCACACACCTCTCTCCCTCACTCTCACACACACATCACATGACATCACACATTTTGATATCTCAAACGGGTCAGCCGTGATAATGTCTTAAACTTACACCCAACAATTATTAATAACACACACATCACTAATATTAACACACAGATGCACACCATACACACAAACATGCACAAACACAAGCACACATCACTAATGTTAACACACTAAATAAACACACACACACAATATAACACACATATCTCACACACATGCATGCACACACAAACAAATGCACTCATACATCACACACATGCACACCTACATACACACACATTATAACATCACAAATTATAACACTCACACACTCACATCTCTGTCTCACACACCCTCACGCAGAAACACACACACCCACTAACAAGTCACATGTCTTAGACATACTAACACACACCACACACACACACAAAGACGCACAAAGACATTTACTCATCAGACAAAGACTGACACATTCACTTGTCACACACACACACACACACACACACACACACACACACACACACAAATATTTAGGGCCCAAACTGATATTAGCCCAGTATAGTGTGTGACGTTCTGTGTGCAAGTTCTGCGGTGCAACCGGGTGCCGATGACTTTTTCGAGGTTTTGACACACTCGAATAACACACAGGTTGTGTGGTGCGCCCGGGGTGGGGATCGCACCCGTGCTTGGGCCCATCATCGTTGCTTGCAACTATATTTTCTGCTTAATACCCTTAGGAGTCGGCGGACCCGCCGGCGGGTCCACTTGCATTTTTTTCTGGTAACCGTGAAAAGAATTTAAAATGCTCTGTCATTTTTTATCCTACACATAAGTGTATTACATCATTTGAATCTGTAAAGGGTCTACTTTTATTGATGAACACTCACAATATTCACAAAACGTTGTGCTTTTGTAAAATAAAGAAAATAAACAGGGTGCGCTTTCAGTCGTCTCAGTCTCCGTGGAAAAAAAAAATTAACACGTCGTTAAAATGAATTGAAACTCCGCGAATACTGCACACACAGACATGAGAAATATATGTATAGAAAGCTTAAAGGGTCTACTTTTAAATAATGCAAGTTACATTCTTAACAAACATTCTCATTTCATGTAATCCGTGTGAAACCAAGGAGAGGCACAGAATTTCTCTCGCACTTCATTATCCGATAATGACCTGAGGCAGGACACGCCCACACGCTATTCACAGGGAAAACAGTCCGGGTAATCTACAGGCGAGGCTACGCCCCCCGGACACCGGCTTGAAAAAGCACAGCCCGACTTGAACACACACACAGTTTCCACACAGATTCAGTGAGTTTTCTGCGCGTTTGGAAGATGGCACGCTACACAGCCGATGAAGCTCTTCAGATGATTTTGGACAGTGAGGAAGAATTTACCTTTTCCTCAGAAGAAGATTACAACTCCGACGACGAACGGGAGCAGTTTGAAGAGAGTATAGATCCAGCAGAGGATTTTCAAACAAGCTGTTATGACAATGGTTAAGTTATTAAGTCTTATATAACTCTTTTTCTGATAATATAAAGCTAATATTATATTTTTCCTCACTTCGGTTAGCTTATGTGAAACTTTGTCTTTCAATGTCACGTACATGGTTTAGGTCAGCATGGTAATTATGCTAACATGCTGCTTTATGTAGCTTAGCACAAACATGTTAGTTCAGGTGGCTAAGCTAACGCCTTATGGAGTTTACAGATGTTTGTAAATGTTCCAATGTATTTCACCTTGTTTTGGATAGCTTTAGATTATGGTTGCTAATATATATTTGGCTCAGTTTTGGTTAGCTTATGACACTGCTATCGGTAATGTTATTTAGCACAAGCATGTTAGTTACAGCTGGCTAAAATAATGCTTTATGCAGCTAAGAGATGTTTATGAATATTTTCTGTGGTGTAAATCTTCACAATAGCTTTAGTTCAGCAGATATTTACAATATCTGCTCAGGTGTAAATGTTTAGAATGTGTTAAATATGTATGAAAAACATGGTGCATGGCATCATGCTAATGTCTCGGGTGTAAATGTTTGAGATGCACTACATGGTCTGTGGCCCATCAACAGATATTTGTCCAGCCTATTGCCCATCAACACATACAGAGGGGCACAAAAGTGTATACACACTGACAGTTGTTATCTATGCTCTTTTTAAAACTTGAATTGTGTCAGCAGAGTAGTGTTATGCTTCCTCCAAAGATATCAGTATGCATTTTTGGGGCCTCTCTGTATAATTTTGTTCGTTTACTTGGAACAATACAGGCTAACAACTTTTTTTTTTTTTTTTTAGGAATGTGTCTGCATCACCCTTGCCTTCACCAGCACCTCGCACCGGGACAGATAAGCGACGTTCAGTTTTGAAGGCAATCGAGAATCATACTGAGTAAGTGCACATATATGTGTGTGTATATGTATGTATGTGTGTATATGATGATGATGTACATTAGTTTCTTTTATTGTGTTACCAGCATGCTCATGTTTTTTTTTTTTTTTTTTCAAAATAGTTGTGACAGTGAAAATGATCAGCCACCTGTCCCCAAAAAAGCAGAGGCAAACAAGCAGGCAAGATGCAGACAAAATCATGGAAAACACAGACTGATGACGACACGGTTCCACAGATTCTGCGATTCCTGCCGACACGGGAACCTGGACCTCACCTGCCGTCTGCTAACTCCTATTCTCCCATGAGTCTCTTCAAACTGTTTTTTTCAGAGAACGCTGTGTCAACTCTTTGCCGCAACACCAATGCTCAGGCTGCCAAGGCAACTACAAAGGGACGCAAATCACTATAGACACATATTATACACATTATATCACAATAGACGTCAGCATCACTGAGATGTACCACTACATTGGACTCCTATTTTACATGGCCATGGTGAAGTTGTCCTCTATCACAGACTACTGGAGACAGAGCAGTATTTTGACAGTACCTTTTCCAGCTACCGTCATGTCAAGGGACAGATACCGGACAATTTCTTGGAATGTGCACATGAGTCACCCAGATGCAGACAAGGAGAATGACAGGAAGAGGGGGACATCCGAACATGATCGTCTGTTCAGGGTTAGACCTCTTATGGACACTATCCGTCATGCTTGCAAAGCTATCTATCATCCCAAAAAAAATTTAGCTGTGGATGAGAGAATGGTGGCCTGCAAAGCACACACAGGAATGACGCAGTACATGAAAGCCAAGCCAACTAGGTGGGGCTTCAAGTTGTTTGTTCCTTTCCCACAGGCCATGGACTATCATATGATGCTGTGACGTCTCTCTTGGACTGTAAAGTTTTAGGTTCAGGGTACCATGTGTACATGGACAATTTCTACACAAGTCCAAAGCTCCTAAAAGACTTGCTTACCATGAAGTTTGGTGCATGTGGGACTTACAGGGACAACAGGAAGGACTGCCCTCGGAATGCAGATAATTCACTGTCTAAAAAATCTGCCAGGGGATCCGTCAGGTGGATTCGAGATGGACCTCTTGTATTTGTGAAGTGGATGGACACCCGAGAAGTATCTGTTTGTTCTACCATCCATTCTGCTTATACAGGAGATACTGTGCAGAGGAGGGTGAAATTACAAGGTACATGGACTACAAAGACATTTCCATGTCCTGCACCTGTGACTGCGTACAACAAGCACATGGGGGGCGGTGACCTGTCTGATCAGCTGTTACAGTACTACACCGCACAGCACAAAACAATGAAGTGGTACAGGAAGATTTTTTTACACTTCTTGGACATTGCTACCACCAATCCTTTCATTCTGCATAAAGAACTATATGG
This sequence comes from Clarias fuscus, assembly GCA_030347435.1. NCBI lineage: Eukaryota > Metazoa > Chordata > Actinopteri > Siluriformes > Clariidae > Clarias > Clarias fuscus. The sequence goes on from JARWBY010000215.1 coordinate 52,555, forward strand.
TAACCTGTCCCATAAAGAGTTTATGGAACAACTCATCAAAGAGCTATGTGGTGTTTCACAGGAAGTAGCACCAAAACGGACAAGTACTGACCATGTACCAGTTCCAGTAGCTGTGCTGACCTCAGACGCCAGAGATGCTGCCACTGCAGGTCCCAGGTTGTGTGTGCATTGCAAAGCAGTCCATGGCAAGCGGCAAAAAACACCTTGGAGATGCCAGGCATGTAACGTTCCCCTGTGTCTTCAGTTGAACAGGAACTGCTTTCAAGAGTGGCACAGGGATGTGTGACTGTAGACACCATACACCCATTTTATCTTGCACTGTTCCTGTTTGCACCATTTTGCTTTGAATGTCTGTTTCAGTTGTTTAGTTATTTTCTTTATCTTGGAGCACTTTTCTCACCGAATGTATTTTTTCAGTTTATTTTGTTCTGTTCTCGTTGCAGGTTTACCCTGAATGTATGTTTTTGTAGGGTTTTTGTATCATTCACTGCTTTAGTTTGCATTATTTTACCCTGAATGTCTGTTTTTACGCATTTTATTTATCTCAAACTGTTCTAAATAAACTACAAAGAAAGAAATATGTTTTTTTGTCCTCAAATTATTTTCTTGTAGCACTTCCCTCTGTCTGACTGAAAGGGGTATTTATGCAGCTCATTATTCGGGTCTTTGTCTTCTCTGGCGTGAAGTAGAGCATTATTCATGATCATTCACGCCTCCTCACATACGGCCTTTCTAAACAAAAAGTGTCTTAGAAAATGTAAATTAATATATTGTTTTCTGTGAATGAGTGATCAAGATGATTATCACATCATTTTGAAGTAAAAACTCTAGACTACAAGATCCAGGTAACAAAAGTCTTGTAAATAAATGTTGCAGTGAATGAATGTGTTTTGTGAACTTATTTCAGTGATATTTTTTGTTTTGTTTTCAATAATCACGCATAACTGTTTTTTTCTCCAAAGTACAAATTTGTACATACATGCTGCTCACATATTACTGTAGCCCAGTTTGTGCTAAAAACACTGTAGTTAGCCTTTAGACATTTATATGTTCATAAGTAACTGAAAAATATACAAATGTCAAGACATGTCAAAACTTCTTCAGAGCCCCAAAACACCCTCAGACTCCTAAGGGTTAAGTGGCCCATATTTATTTTTTTCTCAGTTAAAAAAAAATGCTTTGGGTTTTAAGAACTTCATTAAAAGAAAAAACTTATGTTTTAAGACAAACTTAGGAGGAGTGGAAGGTGAGAAAGGTAAGGTGGGAAATCTCACTGACTGTTAGATGGTGCTAAGTTGGGTTCTTTCGACCTGCCGGCGCACAAATGTTATGCAATGTGTTAATGCAAAGTGTTAAAGCCAGCTCAGGCAAATCTGACAAATGCAGGATCACACACCTGTGGCACTTTAAATGTGCATCAACGTTGTCTTGTAAATAGCTGATCAAACCTATGAACACAGCTGTTCAAAAAAATACTAAACAGACGCATGGTCTATTTTGTCCTCAAGTGAAATACATCAATACATTACACCATGATAACATTAGTGGAGAATGATCTAAAGAGACTTGTCTGTATTACATCATGACTTTGAGACAACCACGGTAAATTTGCTGTAGACAGTGTTTATTTTGCAGAACATTACAAAACAGCCATGTCCAATAAAGCAGTGCATCTTTAATAAGCCATATTGGTTTTGAGTCAAAAGTAAAATTAATGAAAGCCCATGTAAACTTGACCCTGAACAGCCACGGACTGGCTTTAACAATAATTGGTGATTGTTTTTATATTTATATTTTTTTGTATACATTTTTAAATGTTCAAATAAAACGTGATTTTTGTCATTTGTTGTGTCATCTGTTGGCTGATGACAGTGTTGGCTGATTTTGTGATTGAGACTCATGGGTTACATTGAAATATTTATGAGTAGTAGTAAGCCAGGCTTGAGTATCCTTGGATAAATCACAATATAAGCCCTCTCTCGCGCACGCGCTCTCCTTCTCTCTCTCACACACACACACATAGCACATGAAATCGTGTAAAACCAAACAAAACTAGGGCAAAAAATATAACCAGTGAAAAAGACAGTAGTATACTGTATGTGATCCCTGTCCTGTGATAACAGGCGCCAAACCTCTGGAACTTTTTAGTTGTTTTAGTATTGTTTTCAAGTGTGAATGTCTATGGGGATTTAATCGGTCTCTGCTGCCGCATCTATTCACAGTTGTGATAAGTGATTAATGCCCCATCAAATCTTTGATGGAGGAACGTTGTGCAGGGTTAAATGACAAAAAAAAAATACTGATCTGTTGTACCGATGTGGGGGAGCGCGAGCAGCAGGTCCGCACATAAATTGTTCAGAAAGGGCAGATCCGCAGGTCTACCATGGGGAGTTCTGAACAAGGAAAGGGCGCGGCCATTTATATACGCGGTTGCCAGTCAACGTCGTGTCAGACAATCAGCCTGAATGAGCCGCACCTGGCAGCGTGTTTATATAAAGGGTCCTTTTACTTATACCGCCGCACTTGGTGCGATCATTTAGGTAGCACCGGTAAGGTACCAATGCCAAAGACGCATCAAAAAAGAAAGAAAAAGAACGAACGAAAAGAAAAGACAGAAAGAAAGAAAAGAAAGACAGACAGGCTGTTCAGAGACTGAGGCAAAGCCCCTGCCTCTGTCTAAGACGCTGGCGAGAGCAAGAGAAAGAGAGAGTGTGCGCGCTCAAGTTTAAGTTAATAGTGTACCGCACAAAAACAAACAAAAAAAAAATACATAACTCTCTCTCATAAGTCCTCGGTAAGGGCATAAGCCCTGAGAGGATCAAAAGTTTTTGACGGTGGAGCTGTGTTTATTTTGTGTTATCAGTTTTCTTTTGTTTCCTTTAAAGTTTCCTAATTAATAATCCCACGCCATGGGAGGTCTTCTTCACGGGAAAGGTCTTCCCGTGCACATCATAAGCACTCCCACACACTCTTATGTCTTATCATTAAAAACATCTCGTGGTGCGGCACTCCATGCCGCGCCATGTAACATCCTTAAGAGCAGATATTTGTTTCAGATATTATGCGTCATTAATCAATGTTACGCCAATTTTTGACTATTAGCGAAAAAAACATAAATATAACGAAAACAAACCCAAGCAGAAGTTAAATTTTTAGCTTTACTTTGCAGCAAAATGTATCTATCAGTGTATTAAACGGAACTAGATAAAATACACCGTAATGTAAAATACATACCCTGCATTTATATTCCGTATCTACAGCTATCAGTATAGGTAAATTACACGTTACCGTGTCTTTAAGGATTATTAAGGATGTCTTGGAAAATATTGCAATAATTAGTTTTATTTATTAAGTAATTAATAAATTTTATAGCATGAGCTATAATAGCATGAGCATCATGGGGTTGTGTATTGAGTGATTTAAAAAAATCTTTTAAATCACTCAATACACAACCCATGATGCTCATGCTATTATACCATGGGTTTTATTTTATATTTTTTTACCATATCATCTATTTATGAAACTGTTGACAATGCCTGCATATGGACATGCTGTATAAGGCTGCCTGGACACTGCAGTTAACTGAAGCAGTCGATTCTGCACCTGGCGGGATTACACAGCATTGCAACCATCTTATTGGGGGGGCCATGGATCGTGCACAGACTTGTCAAGGTTCGCAATGGGACCCGCCCTGGTCCAGGCAGCTGTTTGACATGGCTCCTACTGTATTTGGAAAGCTGTCTGAATTAAATTTTCAGCTTGAGGCAGAGACAAGCCACCTAACCTCAACTGGAAACAAGATCGCTGCATTCACCCAAAAACTGACACGTGGGTCAACTGCCTTGATCAAAGAATTACTGATGTCTTTGAGAATCTGAGTAAAGTTGCTGAAACCAGTGATTCTGGAACAATTCCGGTGATCCCATACAAGCAGCAAATCTGTTCCCTGGGAGGGTTATTTCACAAATACTTTCCAGTGCTTAGTGTTTGGCAGTGCTTTGTGTATGCTTAGTTTGACTGGGTTATGAATCCATTCAATGCAATAGAGGTTGGTATATTTGGTACAGTTGCAAGAAAAAGTATGTACCCTTTGGGATTACATGGAGTTTTGCATGAATTGGTCATAAAATGTGCTCTGAACTTCATCCAAGTCACAACAATAGAAAAACAGTCTGCTTAAAATAATACTACACAAACATTATACGTTTTCATGTTTTTATTGAACATAACATGTAAACATTCACAGTGCAGGGTGGAAAAAGTATGTGAACTCCGAGCCTAATGACTTCTCCAAGAGCTAATAGGAGCCAGGAGTGAGCCAACCTTGAGTCCAATCAGTGTGATGATATTGGATGTGTTGCTGAAAGTAGTCATGCTCTTTAAAAACACATACCAGTTTTTGGTTTACTGGTTTCAAGAAGCACTGCCTGATGTGAACCATCCCTCTCAGAAAAGAGCTTTCAGTAGATCTTGATCAAGAATTGTTGACTTGCATGAAGCTGGAAAGGTTACAAAAGTATCTCCAAAAGCCTTGATGTTCATGTGTCCACGATAAGACAGACTGTCTACAAATGGAGAAAGTTCAGCACTGTTGCTACTTTCCCTAGACGTGCTTGTCCTGTAAAGATGACTGCAAGAGCACAGCAATGCTTAATAAGTAGGGGTGCTCCGATCAGGATTTTTGGGGCCAATTACCAATCTCCGATCACTAGAAGCTGTATCGGCCGATACCAATCACCGATTACAGGGTCTACTTGAAGCCTTATCATGTAGCATTATTTATTAAACTATATCTAACAACAATGTAAATTAAGTATTGAAATTACAAGAAGAGGAATATCTTGAATTGACAGCTGTATTTATTGGCAAGCAACATGTGCAACATGTCAACTTAAAACATAGCAGCCTGTGCTTAGTTAGTAATTGGGAACAGCTTAGAGCTTGACAAATACAACTTTCCTGTAGGTTGTATAAAATGAAATAAAATAACAGACTAGTAGGACACGAGTCGCCGGAAGTTCTGCAAGATCCGCCAAAAATTAAACATGTTTAATTTTTCGCATGGAAAGATGGAAACGTAATCAGCGCCAAAACTCACGGTGAGTCATGATGAACTGATCTTACGGCCACCCAGAAAAACCGCATAGGTGAGATAGGGGTATTACCAACAGCTTAGTGAGTGGCGGCGCGCGAGTTGCTGAGCTCTCCCGCTCTCTTAGCGCTAGTCAACTTTGAAAACTGCTCGTGTTTCTTTCAAATGGCTGATGAGGTTCGTGGTGTTAAAATGCTTTGGGTGCTTCCCACCTCGTGGAATTGGCTTGTTACATAGGTTGCAGATTGCTAATGTATTGTCTTTTTCACACAACACGTAGAACTGCCAGACCGGTGAAGCCATTTTATCAGCGCGCAAAAAAATTGTCCCGCGAGTTTTGCGTCATCTGATCTTTCTATATCTTTTCTGTATCGGCCATTATAGAGACTGCCGAACAAACTTCTAAAAGCAATTATCGGACAATTATTATCGGCGACCAATCAATCGGAGCACCCCTATTAATAAGGTAAAGAAGAATCCTAGCGTGTCAACTAAAGACTTAACAAAAATGTTAGCATGTGCCAGAGATTTCTGTGAGACATCTACAATAAGGAAAACATTAAATAAGAATGGAGTACATGGGAGGACACCACGGAGGAAGCCATTGCTGTCCAAAAAAATATTGCAGCAAGTTTGAAGTTTGCAAAAGATGTTTAATAGGATGTTCCACAGCAACTACTGTCAAAACAAAATTCTGTGGACAGATGAAACCAAAATTGAGTTGTTTGGAAAAAACACACAACAGTATGTGTGGATAAAAAAAGGCACAGCACACCACCATCAAAACCTCATCCCCACTGTAAAACATGATGGAAGGAGCATCATGGTTTGGGACTGCTTTGCTGCCTCAGGACCTGGACGGATTGTTGTCATTGATGGAAAAATGAATTCCAGAGTTTATCAAGACATTTTGCAGAAAAACCTAAGACCATCTGTCTGCCAACTGAAGATCTGCAGAGGATGGTGATGCAACAGGACAATGACCCAAAGCATACAAGTAATTCAACAAAAGAATGGCTTCAACATAACAAAATACACCTTCCGGAGTGGCCCAGTCAGAGTCCTGACCTCAACCCGATTGAAATGCTGTGGCATGACCTTAAGAGAACGATTCACACCAGACATCCCAAAAATATTGTTACACTGAAACAGTTTTGTGATTAGGAGTGGTCCAAAATTGTGGTCCAGATCGTTGCAACTACAGGAAACTGGTTGAGGTTACTGCTGCCAAAGGAGGGTCAACCAGTTATTAAGTCCAAAAGTCCACATACTTTTTGCAACCTGCACTGTGAATGTTTACATGTTATGTTCAATAAAAACATTTTATTTATATTTAATTAAATATTTATTTTCTTTTATTGATAGTTATTAGTCATAGTTAATCTATTATATTCATATTGTACATACATTTTATATATCCTGAATGTTACTTATATACTGGAATGGATTGTTGTCAAACTGAGTTTTTTTGTGTTTAATATGCAATGAAAAATATTTATATTCTACAGCATATGCAGCACCTGCTGATTTCAGCTCTGCTGAACAGAACCAATTAATTGAGATAACCTCTGATTCCACCCTGAGACGGAGTTTTACTGCACCCTGAAACTAAAGGCACAGCTCCTCTAGTTTAGAAGTACTGTGGGAGAGACTAAGAAAAATAACGGGCTATAAAGCAAAGTATGATGAATGCAAACATCTGGCAGACGAGCTGAACACTTACGCTCGCTTCGAGGCTGCAGCTAACAATGCTAACAGTGTTGGATGCAGACAGGAAAAGTATGCCAACACCAGAAACGCATTCATTATCACCGAGCATGCCAAGAGCCTTCGGGAGGGTGAACCGCAGGAAAACAGCTGGACCAGAGAGCATCTGAGGTCATCAGCCTGCGCAGAGCAGCTAGCACCTGTGTTCATGGTAAGCTTTCTTTCTTTTCTAACACTATGCCAGCTTCTACGGCTATATTCATATTAAAACTAGATAAAATGTTTAAAATATTTTTTTCTAAGAACTTTACAACTAAATTTAAATTTACTTGTTTAAAAACCTTTTTTTTTTTTTTAATAATTAAAGTTTTTATTGTATTCATTCGGTACATGACAATATCATACAAAACACAGATTATAACTCGATACAAATACTGTATGTTAGGTCAAAATATATACACAGTGGCTAAGGTAAATGAAGATAGACAGATATTAACTAAGGACCAAGAAAGTGAAATTTCTGAATTATTGGATTACATGAAAAGACAGCGTGACAAAGTTCCAAAAGTCTTCCCAGATCAGAGTTTCCCTAGGAAACCACTGTCAAACCCCTGCACTGGTCTTATTATGAAGTTCGTTAAGCAGACGTTCGTACAAAGTTGCCTTAGTCATTATATTGAGCCATTCTTTAAATTGTGGGAGTTTTCCAGTGTCTCAAGATGACTCTGGCTGTCACAGAGACCCCCGTCATGATCACTGCAAACTTTCCCTTTCTGATATTTGGCATCAGCGCCCTGTCTCCCAGCAAACACAACCTTGGCGATAATGGTATTGTTGTTTCAAGCCATCTAGGAGGACATGGTTGGTCATCCTGTAAAATACAGAGGCTTTTTGTTGGGAGTGTGCCAGTTTTAGGAAGTCCAGGACATTATTTTCATCTATTTGCTGAATTTTTGTGGAGACACAGTTTCTAATTTGAAGATATTTCCAGAAATGTTCTTTTCCATTTAAATTATACTTCTGTAGAAGATTAATATAAGACAAATACGCCCTGTTCAAACAAATCTGACAATACACAAGCCATTCATATTCCATTTCTTCCAATATATGGGTGACTTCCCAATACAAATAATAGAAATATACCATAGGGAAGAGTATGGATGTTTACATTGTGATAATTTACGCATCTTGTGACTCTTCGCCCACACCTCTCATGAATACTTCATGATGGGGTTTTTGGTTATATCTGAACATTTAGACAGATACTCAATAGGGCTATATGGCCATGACAAGGTTTTCTCAATAGTAACCCAGTCTAATTAAGTATCATTATTCCAGTGTTTGGCCAATTTGGCCATTTCAGAGGATATCTGATAGAGACGAGGATCTGATAATCCCAGCTCTCCCTTATCCCAAGATGCATGTAGCGTTTTAAAATTTATCCTGGGCCTTTTCATAATCCACAGGAAATGTTTAACTATTGTATCATATTGATTAAAGATCAACAGTGGTATGATGAGTGGTAGCATCATTAGTATGTAATTAAGCTGAGGTGAAACCACCATCTTAATTATATTCACCTTCCCCCATAAGGTTAGCTGAATTTTCCCCCACTTCTCCAAGGTATTTCTTATGCTTTGTAGAAGTGGTCCTAAATTTAGTGCAGGGGAAAAACTTTTTTTCTTTTCTTTTTTTTTTTTTTTTTTTTAAGTGTCAACAGAATGAAAGTAATTCCTCAAAGGAGTAGAAGAGTGTCAATCAAATAAAACGTGTCTGATGAACAGAAGGTTTCTGCATGATATTAATATTAAACCTCTCCCTGTATCAGTCGGTAATCAGTGCCAAAGAAATCCCATCCTGCCTGCTGCAATGACTATCGCCCTGTAGCCCTGACCTTAGTTGTGATGAAGTGCTTTGAAAGGCTGGTCAGAGCCTTCATCTATTCTCTACCTTACACACTGGACCTATTACAGTTTGCGTACCGTCCAAACCGATCAACAGATGATGCCATCTCATACCTCCTTCACACAAAACCCACTCACCTGGACACTAGAAAGGGGAATGTTAAAATGCTGTGTTTACTACAGTTCAGCATTTAATACCATAACTTCCTCCTTACTCACCAACAAGCTGGCGCACCTGGGACACAACCCACCTCTGTGTCAGTGGATCGCCAACTTCCTACCTGGAAGACCACAGGCAGTAAATATGTGGACATGTCTCAGCTTCTCACCCTCAGCACTGGAGCACCACAGGGTTGTGCTCCCTGCTGTACTCACTGTACACATACGACTACATGGCCAATACCACAACAATCATCAAGTTTGCTGACGATTGGGTTGGGCCTGACCACTGACAACAATAAGAAGGCCTACCAGGAGCATATTAGAAATCTGGAAAATTGGTGCCAGGAGAACAAACTCTTCCTGAACTTCAGCAAGCCAAATGAGTTGACAGTAGACTTCAGTACAAAGCTGGAGATGAATGACAAGACCTCCGTCATCAATGATGAGCCCAGTGGAGCAAATGAACAGCTTCTGTTATTCTGTGCATCACCTCAGACATAAAACATTTGTCAAAGCAATCATGCAAATCATACAATAGAGAGCATCCTGCACATTGCTCATTTTCATACAAATGTGGACTCAACTGTAATATTACCTGTATAATTTATACACTTAACACCTCATACACTTATTTCAGATCTATTTTATTAGCAACCTTGTACATATTGTACATTTTTCAGCTTAAAGTTTTCTATAGTTGTATACTTTTTTGTATTCTTATTTCGCTCTTTAAATATTCTATTGTTAGAATGAACTGTACTCCTTAATGCAATTCATTCTCGGTGAGAAACCCTTTTTTTTAGGTCACAGGTGTCAAAAGCTTTTCACTGCATATCATACTGTGTATTGCTGTGTAGGTGACATTTTTATTCAAGTTAACTATGGCTTGAAGCATTCAGGTGATTCTCACAAAACCATTAAAACACCACGGCACTAATGATTTTAAAGATAAAATGTGTAATTTAGTAATATAAAAAAGCATCAGAATGAAGACAATACTGTTCGCTACCTTGCACAATGTGTAATTTCAACATGAGAATGAATTATTTTTCTATTTTACTGGTTTTTCTGTGGAAATTCTTATTACCGCAATGTGCAATTGTGCGTGACTAATAATAATCTATTTTTAAAAATGTGAATGTATTTGCCTTTCTAATAGTGCTGATGTTTTCAGAGTGTTGCAGTAATGAGAGTTTAAAATTTTCATGCTTGAAATTTTTAAACCAAAATTTCTTGAGAATCAGTGAGCTATGGGCATTACCCTCCACCCTTCGCACCGTCTTATCTCTGCGAAATGGGCCTTTCAGCTATTTCTTTACTGAAAACAGAGTACAAATCTCAGCTCAACAATGAGCATGACTTGAAGGTAGCAGTATCAAGCCTGCAAACCTGTTTTGAAATTATGTACCGTACAATACAAGTTCATTGCAGCCACTAATGTAGTGATAAGACTGATATTGATTTCTAATCTGACTTCTGTTCCTCCTAATCTTGACTCGTTTATGGTTCTTGCCAAATGCATTGGCTCTTTTTTGCACAGATTGTAAAGGAACAAAGTAAAATGTTAGGTTTAAAAGAAGATGAAGTGTGCCCAATATAGGTTTTAAGCTAAGAGTAGAAGAGTTATTGCTTTTTGTGTCCGACGCACCTTTCAGCTACACGGACCATGCCGTGTATCAAGGAACAAGCAAGAACTCTTCTTCTCTTATTTCACCTTAAAACTTATCTCGGACACACTTCTTCATTTAAACCTAGCATAAAGCTAAGTGATAACACAACTGTACTTGTATTTTAACTATTTTGAACTTGTGTTTATTGATCTTATTGGTTTGGAAATTGATATTTCAATAACTTTGACCTATTTTGGTGTAATTTTGTTGACAAGTTTGGCTTAAGTGGGGCATGACAAAAGTTTGCTAAACCTATTATAGTTAAGCCTACCCCATCTTATTTATTGCAATACAATTTGGCCTGCTAATTATTCCACTCACCTTTATAGAAAATCTACATGACTAAATAGATTTCTCAGACTTGCTACAAAAGTGTCAGTCAAAAACTCAGTCACACTTTTTTCTGAGTATAATGTTATATTTTTCACATAATTACTTCACATATATTTATTTCTTATGTAGTTGTCTTTTAATGATGACGCCTAACCGCATTTGATGTTACAGAATGAGAACCGTCGGTGTTTGTGCACTATTCAAATCAATCTTCTTTCTACTTGTGTAGGAACTTCAACGGGTTGCACCTGAAATAACGCTAAAGTTATTGAACTGCAAATGTTAATTTCTGTGCATTAGAGCTTTACCAACTGTATAAATAAATAAATAAATAAACAAACTTTCCCCATATATCTAAACGGCTATTTACTCAGACAGACGCTTATAATTCTAGTTTAACGATTAACATTTTTGACATTCGTTATTTTTGTGTTGGTCTGTGGTGACACCTTTCTAAGATAGGCCAAGTTAAGCTAATTTGTCATTGTGTTTGCTAACCCGTGCTGCAGTAACGCCACTAACTTACTCTGCGTTAGTGTAACTGTAGCTGTGGCTGTGCTAATGGACACCGGTGCCGCAATATCCGCACTCGGTTCTGCCGATTCTCCAGCAGGCAGGCTGATGATGGTGGCTTCTCCCAGTAGGTTACAGATGCGCTGCTGCATGGCAGTAAGAATAACCGGTACCGTGGTACAGTCCCCCGCGTCCTCTATCGCAGCACGAGCCTGCGCCACTTTGCGACGAACCTCGGTTTTCAAATCAGACCATTTTTTCTTCACCTCGGCGAGCTCGCGATGGCAATTGGTCACGGCGTTCACGCGCTTCAGAATCTCCATCCAGGCGTTATTTTTGGCGATGTGAGTGACGCCAGCGTTGAAGTGGTTTACCAAAATGTGCTTTTGCTTTTCCATCTCCTCCACGATGATTTCCACCTCCCTTTCAGAGAAATTCATTTTTCTTTTCTTTGCCTGCGATGCCATAATATTTTGAATGGGACCGAAGAAAAGTATTTTAAAAGTGCGTAGAATACGTAAAAATAGTAAGTCTTGCTTCCCTAAAATGCGCAACGTAATGGCTTCCTGAATAGACTTCTTTAAAGACGGCGTTTACGGCCGTAATAACCAAACTCCCACCTACTTTTCCAACACGGCTTCTTACTCGCTGGACTGTGTAGAAAAGTGTGACGATGTCGGTATTATTGGCGGAACTAACAGTCACACAAACTAGTCTCGCGTGGTTAAGGTTCATAGTTTTGTTTGGATTGGTCGTAGACATTAATACGTAAAAGTTGCGTTGTCCGCTGGATCATACGTCAACCAGTTTGCCATATTGGCCCTGGCAAGACTAGCCTGTAAACAAGTACGAGATAAAGGACTATAAAGTTTAAATTGCTCAACTATTTTTTGTGTGTTTTATATTAAGGGTTCACGATGTACGCAAAGCATTAAAAGTGCTATAGAATTTTTTTTTTTAGAATCTTGATAGTTAGGCTTTAATCCGTGGTAGAGGCATAAGCGTGGAAATGTGCATCAACCTTAGGCATACAAAAACTGCAGTATTTCCGTGGTCGAAATTAATTGTAGTGACATGTCCCTATACAAAGTCATACAGTTCAGTGTACATAAAATCTGCAGGAACGTTGTTGACATTGTGTAAGTGTCTTTTGCTGCCTACGACCAGAACATTATAGCATTTGGCAGACATCCTTATACATGGCTGTTTGTCACCCGACAGGAATAGAAGCTAGGGGTGGAGCCTGGCGCCATGTTAGTACACTCAAAACGAACACTTGCTTATAGCTGTTTTTCATTTTCCAAAGTCAAACCGCGAAAAAAAATCGTTCTATCAACAAAAACATCTCATATAAAATGTAGATAAAAGGAAAAGATAGAATATTTATTTATTGTACCATTGTTCCCCAGCAACCACAGAACGTTCCCATAACGTTAGCTTATGGTTACTTTTTGGGGAGGACTAATAACGTTCAATAAAGTTTTTTTTTTTTTTAACCTTTCCTGAATATTGCAGGGACCCATTTTGTAACAACCAACAGATACCCTATACAGAACCTTCTTTATTTTTAGAACCAAAAGTAAACCTTCCCAGAAGGATACAGGGAGGTTTTTATTTTACCTTTTTTTAATAACCTAAATGGAGCCTACACAGAATGTTCTCTAGAGGTTATATCTGTAATAATAAACCTAAAACTATGCAGTGAGTGTGATAACCCAATGAGAACTTATCACACAAAAAACTCACTACAAATAAAATAACAGCTAAAGATTTTCTGTATAACTTTGAGAATTTATACAAATCATTCTCTAGTGCTTTTTTAGTTATATTATTATAAATGATACAATATAAGATTTTATAGGAATTCAGTATGAACAGTAAAATGTAACTTTGCAGTTAAACATACACATAAACATGACAGACACATAAACATCCAATCATTCACAATTGAAATCAAGGTAAATAATTTTAATGTGCGCACATACAGTCCTCCACCCAATGTAATAATTTGGATTGTGTTCAGTTTAATTCACCGAACTGCAATCAGTCCACAAGCCGGAGAAAATAGTACGTTAACATTATCACACATTAGTGAATGCTCATGCTCACGGTTAGGGTTTTGTTTTTTCCCTTTACTTAAGAGGCCCCAACAGAAGCACAGTGCAACTCACAGGGCTGGAAGAGGCATGTGCCGAGACGTCAAGGAAAGTTCCGATATAAAAACTAATCTGGCCAGCAGCTACAAGAAATAGTATGTGTGTGAGAGTGTGTTTTTATGTAGTGTGCTGCTGGAGCATGGTGGCTCCAAGCACATGGCTGTTTAAAAGTTTAACTTGCCGGAAAATGCAGAGGAATGTTGTTTAACAGTGGTAGGGCACGAAAATATAATTGCTGCCTTCCTCATGAACAGTGCAATTGTGATTTTTTTTTTTGTATGGTGTTGATAGAGTCAGAATGATGACACAAAATGGTATAACAACGAATAATGAGCTCATAATGGTTTCTCCACTTAGTTCCCCTTCCAAAAAATTTGTGCGGCCTGACATCCTTCCATTTATTTCTGACAAAGCAATTGCGACAGAATTATCTAAGTATGGAAATTATCCCCCTATAAAGAAAATTCCCTTTGGCTGTAAGGCCTCACTGATAAAACACCTGGTGTCATTTAGATTAATTTAGGTGACATCTAAATTCAAAGTTGACGGGTTTGACTGCAGCATCTTTATATCCTATGATGCTGACATTTGTTTGTGGGTTTAATTGTACAACACATTATTTGGATAGGAACCATGTAGAACCACATATGGCCTCCCCTAAGTGACTGTGGGAGCTAATAGAGGCCCTTGACCTAAGAGACGCTATGAGACCTTTTAATAAATAAACATAAACGTGCCTACTGGTATACTGCACTTTTGGATGATGCTAATTTTAGAGTATTTTGTTTATTTTTGAAAGTTTCCTAAACAAAATAAAGTGGCTTTTAGCTTTCTAAAGCAATGTTGGGATGCAGCGAAAACTCAAATTATAGTGTTTTGTCAGCAGTACACATGTGAAGGGGCGTAGGCCTCTGTTGAGCTGCAGAAGGGTGGTCCTGACCCTGCTGCCAAAAACGTGGGACCTTGCAGACCTGAAAAACTATCGCACTGTTTATTGTTTGTTTGTTTGTTTTTTACTTTGAAAGCTTTACATTTTTCATGCTTTAAAAAACATTAGCCTCAAGAGGTATTAAGATGATGTAACAGATCACTCACTATTTGATAATATACACCTAATTTGTTGCATTTTGAAGTTCTCCAGTCTATTGGGGCTTAAAGATCACTCTCGTCATTTTAGATTAGGAAAAGGCTTTCGACTGGGCTAAACACAAGTATTTAGAGAGTGCTAGGTGCCCTCGGGTTGAACCCTGGTTTGACAGCCATTGTCAAGACATTGTACAGTGAAATTGAGAGTGTACTGAAGGTTAATGGTGGTTTATGTGCCCCTTTTAAGTTTCACAGAGGCAACAGGAAGGCTGCTTTTCATGCAAACTCAGAAACTTTCTGGTCTTAATATTTTACCGTTTAACTCTCCCATCTGTCTTTCATCATATAATGATGACTTGGTCATAATGGTAGGCACACAACCTGATGTAAATATTTAAGTGCTATTTCAAAAGACTTTGAGATTTAATAATCTGCAAAAATCAATTGGGCCAGAAATTCAGACCCTGGTGAAAAGAAATACACTTTAGTGTATTACAGATATATTCAAATCTTCGAAAGTACATTGCAAATATACTAACAAAAAGTTGTACCATCAGTTAATATATAAAAAGTATACTAACATTATGCTTTTACCAATTTTTGAAATTAAACTTTAAACATTCTTTAAAATAACTGTATTATAGTACACTTTCCAAAAATATATTACAGGAAAAGTGAGTCCGTGTAATTTTCAAGGCACACTTATTTAAACTTTGTTTTTCAGTTTATTAGTAAAGTAAAGTAAAGCCTTTATTTTGTCACATATACATTACAGCACAGTGAAATTCCTTCTTCGCATATCCCAGCGTAACTGGGGTCAGAGCGCAGGGTCAGCCATGATACAGCGCCCCTGGAGCAGTTAGGGTTAAGGGCCTCGCTCAAAGGCCCAACAATGGCAACCTGGCTGAGCTGGGAATCGAACCGCCGATCTTCCGATCAATAACTCAGTGCCTTAGCCCACTGAGCCACCACTGCATATTTAAAAAATATATGCTCAAATTAATCATTGTAACAATGTACAGAAAGTATACATTAGAATACAACTTTCTAGAACCCTAGTCACTAGTCTGCTACAGTTCATGCAAGCATAGCTTTAGATATTGAGTGCATAGTGGAGAGAGAGTTCAAACACACATAAATGATCTTGAATGCACAAAAGTGAGTTTCAGCATGCAAAATCGAGAGTAGTTCTCAGCCAACTAGAGACTAGACTTGGGACAATACCAGCCAATCAGAAACTGGAGTCTCTGTGTAACTGCT
This sequence comes from Clarias fuscus, assembly GCA_030347435.1. NCBI lineage: Eukaryota > Metazoa > Chordata > Actinopteri > Siluriformes > Clariidae > Clarias > Clarias fuscus. Next base: position 68,438 of record JARWBY010000215.1, read on the forward strand.
AGGATCAACACACACCAGGTTCGAACTAATACTGTACCTGTGTATTCTAATATTAATGCCTGTCTTTGTTCATACAATAGTAGTTTATATTTTAGTTTGTGTGTTTGTGAAACAATCTGATGTTTTGTTGAAGACATATAAACCATAGTACTGTTTTTTTGTAACCTTATCCGAATTAAATCTATTGAACTCATGAATAAAATCTGCCTTGTCATGTTTTTGTAATGTGTTTTAAAAAACATGTTATAGTGTAGAAAATGCATTCAGCATTTGTAAATGATCCTAAACACCTTTAGTGCAATGGTAACACTTTTGCAATACAGTAGTATAGAAGACTGTGTGTACTGTATGATATAATAAAGTATATTTGTATTAACCACAAGTGTACTTTTTTAGTATTTGGAATTGGCCAGAAGTATAACAGCATGCTACTGCTGCAATAAGAATATATTTATAGTATATTACTCGTCTATTTGTAACACAGAAAAAAAAATGCTGTAATGTACTTATAATACTTTAAATATATACTTTAATTTTATTAATTATTGTACATTAGTACACTCACAGCTATATAGTGTACTAAGTATACTTAAAGTTGTTCCACTTTAGCCCACAAAAGTTTATTTAATACACTTAAAATTGTGCTTTTGTACAACTTAAATGCACTCAGTGCAAAATTAGCTGTTCCAAAATAGCAAACTTCAAGTACAGCAGTGGCCAAAAGTTTTGAGAATTACATAAATATTGGAAATTGGAAAAGTTGCTCCTTAAGTTTTTATAATAGCAATTTGCATATACTCCAGAATGTTATGAAGAGTGATCAGATGATTTGCATAGTCCTTCTTTGCCATGAAAATTAACTTAATCCCGAAAAAAACTTTCCACTGCATTTCATTGCTGTCATTAAAGGACCTGCTGCGATCATTTCAGTAATCGTCTTGTTAACTCAGGTGAGAATGTTGACAAGCACAAGGCTGGAGATCATTATGTCAGACTGATTGGGTTAGAATGGCAGACTTGACATGTTAAAGGAGGGTGACGCTTGAAATAATTGTTCTTTCATTGTTAACCATGGTGACCTGCAAAGAAATATGTGCAGCCATCATTGTGTTGCATAAAAATGGCTTCACAGGCAAGGATATTGTGGCTACTTAGATTGCACCTAAATCAACAATTTATAGCATCATCAAGAACTTCAAGGAAAGAGGTTCAATTCTTCTTAAGAAGGCTTCAGGGCGTCCAAGAAAGTCCAGCAAGCGCCAGGATTGTCTCCTAAAGAGGATTCAGCTGCGGGATCGGAGTGCCACCAGTGCAGAGCTTGCTCAGGAATGGCAGCAGGCAGGTGTGAGCACATCTGCACGCACAGTGAGGCGAAGACTTTTGGAAGATGGCCTGGTGTCAAGAAGGGCAGCAAAGAAGCCACTTCTCTCCAAAAAAAACATCAGGGACCGATTGATCTTCTGCAAAAAGTATGGCGAATGGACTGCTGAGGACTGAGACAAAGTCATATTCTCAGATGAAGCCTCTTTCCGATTGTTTGGGGCATCTGGAAAAAGGCTTGTCCGGAGACGAAAAGACGAGCGCTACCATCAGTTCTGTGTCATGACAACAGTAAAGCATCCTAAGACCATTCATGTGTGGGGTTGCTTCTCATCCAAGGGAGTGGGCTCACTCACAATTTTGCCTAAAAACACAGCCATGAATAAAGAACGGTACCAAAACACCCTCCAGCAGCAACTGCTTCCAACAATCCAACAACAGTTTGGTGAAGAACAATGCATTTTCCAGCACGATGGAGCACCGTGCCATAAGGCAAAAGTGATAACTAAGTGGTTTGGGGACCAAAACGTTGAAATTTTGGGTCCATTGCCTGGAAACTCCCCAGATCTTAATCCCATTGAGAACTTGTGGTCAATCCTCAAGAGACGGGTGGACAAACAAAAACCCACTAATTTAGAAAAACTTCAAGAAGTGATTATGAAAGAATGGGTTGCTATCAGTCAGGATTTGGCCCAGAAGTTGATTGAGAGCAGCCCAGTCGAATTGAAGTGGTCCTGAAAAAGAAGGGCCAACACTGACTCTTAAATGTCATGTAATTGTCGATAAAAGCCTTTGAAATGTATGAAGTGCTTGTAATTATATTTCAGTACATCACAGAAACAACTGAAACAAAGATCTAAAAGCAGTTTAGCAGCAAACTTTGTGAAAAATAATATTTGTGTCCTTCTCAAAACTTTTGGCCACGACTGTATACTAGTATTAGTCTGACAAAGTACACTTAAGTATGCTTTAGCATGCTAGAATTTAATATACTTACAGTAACATACTTTTTTTCACTTGTGGAATCCAGGTCATGCTCATCATTCCTTCTTGGATGGACTTCACCTACCCAAGGACAAGTGGAGGCAAGGGCTGATCCATCTAGCTAGTTGAACTGCAGCTTTTGATATCCAATTAGTTCAGAGACTCCTTACAGAGCCTAGTGTTTTTGTATGGAGAGTAGCAACTTATAATTCACTACACACAGTGGGGGACTGGGATTGTACAGAATTTAGTCCAAAATGTTGGACATTGTTGGCGTACCAGCTTTTTATCATGGAATTTTTTTCCTTTGGAACTCTTTTCGAACAAAACAAAGTATTAAGGACACTGGCTGCTGGAGGCCATCTGAACATCTCTGGCATGACCACTCAGGCAGTCTCCAGGGGTTTGATTTCATCAGGCATTGTGAGACTCCGGCAGCTGACCAACAATCTTGAATCTTGGCAGCACAGCTGGGAATGCTTTCTCCCATTATGTTATCAGTAGGTTCTTCCTACATCAATGGAGGTCTACACTAACATCACAAGCTTGCTCTGCTGTTGTATTCTGTATAGAATACAAAGTCGATGAGCATGGTACTACATTTGATTCAGTACCTACTGCTGATCCCATTCATACTGATCAGTATATATATTGTCAAGTGACCTACAACATCAGATTAAGCCTAAAAACCTTTTTTTTTAAATCTCAATCCTGTTTCTGGGGCAAACAATCTTCTTCACACAATGAATATCTCTCTTATTTGACATCCAGGTTGGATTTTTGAACAATATTTTAATGAGCTACTCAGTAAGTCAGTCATTAAAAAAGATAGAGGGAGAGAGAGAGAGAAATATCCACCTTGTGCAAAGCAGTAGTACTCTATAAAACATATTTTAGATGGCTTCCTATTGGAACACACCTAACCTAAAGGTTCCATAACCTTTATTATAACCTTTATTATAAAACGATCAGCCATAACATTAAAAACCCATGGTTAATATTGTGTTCCAGTACTATTGAGATCTGGGGAATTTTGAGGGCAAGTGAACACGTTGATTTCTTTGTCATGTCTCTCAAACAATTTGTACACCCTTTTACTGCTAATTTTGGACATATTTTTCTTTGTCCATAGACTTAAAATGGCAAAATATTAGTTTACTTTTGTTTTATTTACAAACCACACTTTCAAAATCCAGGAGGCAATTTTTACAATGCAGTGGAGATGAACAAGGAAGTCTGACTGAAAAGTTTATTGGAGAGCAATCAAATTGTCAACCAATAACGCCTCAACAAGACATGTCAACATGATTAGTGGAGATGTTGGGGAAAACTGTAGTTCAGGGCCAGAAGATATGGATGGCCGCACTTACAATGTTTTACACAACATCTTATTACACATAATGCCATTGATGACCAACTGAGGGGGCTTCAATATGGACATCCAGAAATGCCTTTAACAGCAAGAAGCTTGCTGTAACCGTCAAGACATAAAAATAGGAATAAAGTCAGGGATCGAGTGAGTTCATTTTAACGTAAGAGAGAGCCTTTGAGAGCAGCTGCAGCACAACCTCTACCCATTATACAAGAGATATCAGTTAATGGAATCAGATGGAATGCCAATTTTCCAAAGCATCAGGGCATATCTTTGGCCCATCTTCTGTGCGAATCATCTGACACCCATCTGAATCTTTCCTGTGACACTGATACTTGGTCCTTCAAAGCAAACACATTCTTATTTTGTTGAGGAAGTGATATCGAGAAACAAATAAAAACGTATTATTTGTACTTGCACACAACCATCTGTGTAAAAGCAAAGGTAAAAAACATGAAGCGTTACTCTTCATGGTGTTATTATGGGTAAATGCTCTCACAGAGCATGTGGGCTTTGGGGTATGTTACTTACCCAGACATGGATAACCTCACTCTACATACAAATGAGAAATATTTTGCTGAAAATGAAAAGATGGCAGGGTGATGAGGCCATTTCAGTCTTACGATTTTTGAGGTTCCCATTTGACAAGATTGACCAGTTTTCAACAGACTATATGTAACTAATTATAAAATGTGATTAACTAATTAAAAAATTAAGAGTGTATAAGAGGATACCAGAACATGCAACTGAAGCTTGACACGTTGATGAAGTGACCCAAAGGGTGCTATCATTCAGGAAGACCATTCCATGTCATTATGACCACTTCATGAAGACTTACTTCATTGAAAAAACAAAAGACCTCTACAGAGATCACTTCATGTGTGCAACATCCATCCAGGAGGCAAGAGAGGAGGATGTAATAAAATAAAATGAAAATGCAACTAGCGGTAAACGTTTTAAAAACATGAACTTGGCAGGTTAAATACCCTCCTGAATTTATACACCATATGCATCAAATGCCCCCTTAAATTACCAAAGGGAATGTAAAACTGGTGGTTACAAAGTGTCTTTCAAACATGATGGAAATGATGCTCCTTTAAAGCAGGATGGAAATAAAACATCTTTAAAACATAATGAAACAAAGCTTCTTTAAAGCACAATGAAATTTAAAAACAACAGAATTCTCTTACATATCTCCATAATTTCTGTAATTCTGTAGATTCTGAAAAGCTGCTATGTGACAATGACCATTGTTAAAAGCTCTTTAAAAGAACTGAATGTCTATCACAAAAGTGAAAAGACCGAATTTAACTATCTTATGAGAACACTATGCGAAACAAACGTCTTCAAAACATGACAAACCTTTCCTGAAACACGTTGGAAACTTTTAACCCATAAAGAGAGCGATCATCTTTTAGAAATGCCAGATCAAAACATGAAAAACATGATGCTACAAAACAAAGCCTACAAAACAAAAAATCATTGCCCAAGGAAGGTAGAAAACTATCAAAATAATGTTAACCTTTCTTTAAGAAGGAGTACTACAGTATGTTAAGTTTAAAGTTAAATGAAGACTTGCTCTGACACACTTGACGACCGTGAGAGAAAGACACAGACATGCATGTTATGGACTCTGAATGTTCTAAAAAAAAAAAAAAAGAGTGTATGCATACTAATCCATTTCCTGAGTGTACTACGTCAAGCCCATTCACATGTTCTATAGGTTCCAGCAAGCCACAGAAACATTTACATTTAGACATTTGGCAGACGCTCTTATCCAGAGCGACTTACAAAAAGTGCTTTAAAGTTTACATTACTGGATAGATACTTACACGGGGTTAACTAGGTCAATAACTAAGTGCAATTAGTCTAACACAACTGGGAAGAGTTTTTTTTTTTTTTTTGGGGGGGGGGGGGGTGTTAGTCCTGTAAGTACTGGAGAAATAGATAAGTTTTGAGTCGCCGTTTAAAGATAGTCAAAGTCTCTGCTGTACGAACATCTAGAGGAAGTTCGTTCCACCACCTAGGTGCCAGAACAGAAAAGAGTTTGGATGAATGCCGCCCTCGATCCCTGAGAGATGGTGGGACGAGGCGAGCAGTGCTGGAGGACCAGAGGGAACGCGGCGCAGTGCGTGGTGTGATTAGAGCAGAGAGGTAAGTGGGTGCTGGGCCATTTTTAGCTTTGTAGGCAAGCATCAGTGTTTTGAATTTGATGCGGGCAGCTACAGGAAGCCAATGCAAGGAGCGGAGGAGTGGGGTGGTGTGGGAGAACTTGGGAGGGTTGAAAACGAGACGTGCTGCTGCATTCTGGATCAGTTGCAGAGGACGAGTTGTGGACAGAGGCAGGCCAGCCAGGAGTGAGTTGCAGTAGTCCAGTCCTGAAATAACAAGGGACTGAACAAGCACCTGAGTAGCCTGTGAAGAAAGAAATGGGCGGATTCTTCTGATATTGTAAAGAAGAAATCTACAAGAGCGAGTAAGGTTAGCGATGTGAGGGGAAAATGACAGATGATTGTCCATGGTTACCCCAAGATTGCGGGCAGTGGCTGAAGGAGTGATTTGATTGTTGTCCAGGGATATCACAAGATCTTGACCTGGGGATGCGTCACCAGGAATGAACAACAGTTCGGTTTTACTCAAATTGAGTTTCAGCTGATGAGCTGCCATCCAGGATGAGATGTCTGCCAGACATGCTGAGATCCGCGTGGAAACCCGAGTGTCAGAGGGAGGAAAGGAGAAAACAAGTTGAGTGTCATCTGCATAACAATGGTATGAAAATCCATGCGATAATATGACCTTACCAAGAGACCGGGTATAGAGGGAGAACAGAAGAGGACCAAGTACTGAGCCCTGCGGAACACCAGTAGAGAGTCTACATGGGGCAGATGTAGATCCCCTCCATGTCACCTCATATGACCTATCTTCTAGGTTAGAAGCAAACCATTGCCACGCTGTTCCACAAATACCAAGGCTTGTGAGAATAGATAATAGGATCTTGTGGTTCACTGTGTCAAATGCAGCTGACAGGTCCAGGAGGATCAGGACAGATGACAGTTTAGCAGATCTAGCAGCATGGAGCTTCTCAGTGACTGACAGAAGGGCAGTCTCTGTGGAATGTGTCACCTTGAATCCAGATTGGTTGGGATCATTAAGGTTGTTCTGTGAGAGATAAAGAGACATTTGGTTATAAACAGTCCTTTCAAGAATTTTGGAAATAAAAGAGAGAAGTGATACCGGACGATAGTTGTAAACTTCTGATGGGTCCAGGCAGGGTTTCTTGAGGATGGGAATAACCCTTGCTTTCTTAAAAGCAGCAGGAACATGACCAGATGATATGGAATGGTTGATGATGGTTGTGGTGAAGGGAAGGAGGTCTCGTGAGATGGCCTGGAGCATTGTGGAAGGGATTGGGTCTAAAGAACAGGTAGTGGGGTTAGATGACGAGATGATCTGCTGAATCTCATCAGATGACAGGTTGGAGAATTCTGCTAAGGGAGGGAAGGGAAGTTCCTGAGGTTCTGCTGTTGGAGTTTGGTTGGGAGCGAAGGACTGGCGGATTGCTGCAATTTTCCCATCATAGAATGTGGCAAAATCGTCAGCAGTCAGAGAGGAAGGGGCAGGAGGAGTCGGTGGGTTGAGTAGTGAGGAGAAGATGGAGTTTGCCAGGATCATGTGCAGAGGCTTCCAGCTTTTCTCTGTAGAATGCAGTTTTGGCAGAAGTCACGTCACATGAGAATTTGGAGAGAATAGTCTGGTAAGAGACAAGATCGGCATGAAGCTGCAATTTCTTCCATCTTCTCTCTGCAGTTCTTAATTCTCTTCTGTTGTTGCGCAGTACATCAGATAGCCAAGGAGCAGGACAAGACGTCTTCCTTGGTATAGATGACAGCGGGCAAAGGAGCTCTATGGATGAGGAGAGAGAAGAGAGGAAAGTTTCAGTCGCAGTCTCTAGTGGTAGAGAGGAGAAGGAGTCTGGGTCTGGGAGGAATGATAGGGTGCATGTAGACATAGAGGAAGGGGAGACAGAGTGAAGGTTTCTGCGAGTAAGAGAGAAATTTTGGTGGCTAGTTTTACACAGAATAGGAAGGGTTATGGTGAAGGATACCAGGTAATGATCAGATTTATGAAGGGGAATAGTAGTGAGATCTGTGACTGGGGAAGGGCGGCAAAAAATGAGGTCAAGAGAATTCCCTGCCTTGTGTGTGGGAGGGCAACTGTTTAGAGTTAAAGAGAAAGAGTTAAGGAGAGGGAGAAGGAAAGAGGATTGGAGTTTGTCAGAGGGGAGGTTTTTGCCATAGAATTACTTTTGGAAAGAATTGCCATATAAGGAATGAGGAGGAACAGGGGAAACCATTGAAAGAGACGTTAGGTAAATTTACCACCCTCAATGTGAAAGGTAAGAAGACAGTAACAAAAAAACTAACATGAACTATATTATATTTGTCTACAGAAACAAAGAAGTCCTGGGTATGCAGCAAAATGAAAAAAAAAATCTGTATTAATGGAAAAATGTTTTTCAGTATATGAGTTGCACTGAATGTTATCATATTGAATAATAACCTGTTCACAGAGCTAATAAATTAAATACATTACGCAAAACAAATGTGATCATTTATTTTTGCATTCCAATGTTGTTTTTGTAATGCCACAACTATAGATGATTACAAGAAAGAACAAATATAGATGATGACAAGAATGTAAAGAAACAACATTTTGATTTTGGGACATTTCACATTCACTTGTGTAGAATTGAAATATATTTTTTTGTTGAAAGTGATGAAAAAAAAGCCCAGATCTAACTGTATATCTCATTGGACACCTCCAGACAGAGATTAACCAAGTAGTGTCTCTAATGTTTTTAAAAAAATTGGAGAACATGTTTTTAATATATATTTTTTTACTTTCATCAATGGTTAGTTGTTTGTACTGTGAAGTCCTGTTGTAATGTAGATCAATAATTGTAAACTGTGAATACTTTAGCTTGATTCATTAACCAAGCTCATATACAGGTTCCTGTATTCAAGAAAAAAAGGTAACTGTATATTAGCTTAAAATAACGAATATGTTGTCAAGACTATCCAGTCTTTTCCTGCCAAGAATCTATCTATCCTGTTCATCTAATGTTTATAAGTGTCAAGTTCTTGCTTTTGGGTTTTCACACATTTTTAGGTTTGCTATGAGCCCTGCCCACCTAAGCGATCTCTAAGGAGTTACATGTGAGTTATACCTTGTATTGCAAGCAGAAGTCGTTCCAGAAGCGTGCTTGCCTCAAAAGGTCATTGCTACTTCACAAATAATTTAGAAATTGACATTGTTGGTAAAGTCAGCATGTTATCTTCTCGTGCAAATTCCCTGCACACCCCGTTCTTGGGACTGTAATGACCAGACAATTCATTTGCGGGTGGCAAATGCTGGTACAAATTCATTTAATGCCCATACTGTTCGTAACATAAATGTAGTGCTCTGGTCAGTCAGAACCTTTTTCTGGATGCCAACTTGGGAAATGATGCAAAAGAGTGCTTTGAAAACTTTTCTTTGCATGCAGAAATGTTTCAAAGATGCACCTTAGGGTATTGTGTTGCATCCACTATGACTAGCACAAATCAATGTCCTCATGCAGTCTGATTGTATTGCCCAATAAGATCCAAACCAACTCTTTCAAAGGGATCTCGATTAGGAGAAGTGGGCACAATGGCACTTCTGGAGTGGCCAATGGATTTACTAGTTGCCATTCAGGGCATGCTGCGCACCACTGGCATATTTGTGCATAAATGGCAGGCCAATAGAAGCAAGCCATTAGATGGTTAAATGTTTAAGCCACTCCTAAAAGACCCACTATCAGATTATGATTTCTGGGATTTCCGAAGTGGGATTAATGTGTCACTTCATTGTTTATTCAAGCTCTATATGACCTGGCCCTAATACTTTAATGGGGTGGGTAAATGCATAATTAGGCTAAATTACATGGCCATCGATCATTTTTACCTGGTTCTACACATACTTATATCCCCTGAAAATGGTATTCCTGCAAGGGGAGAGAGGCAGAGCCTCTGTGTCCCCCTGACATGGAGCTGACACCAATGGACCTGTTAATACCCGTCTGTTTCTACACCCATCCATGAGAAAAATATGTATTAAAACTCTAAACCTAATAAAACTAGCTAATCGGTCTCAAGGATTAGTGGATGGGTGAGGTGAGGGCAACTCTACATGTCACCTTCAGCAATCGTGCATTCCCAAAGCCTCACATTAAATCAGGATATCATGGACTGTGCCACAAGTTAGAGAGTGCAAGTAAAGAGGGAATGTAGATGTATAACATTCTATTTAAATAAAATGAATTAAAACCAAAAAAAGAAACAACAAGATAAGAAACCAAAATCCTGTGATAAATAGGACAGATACAAGGCATAGACTAGACTGAGGTAATACTGAACAGCTGGGAACAACTGTGAAACATCTTCCCAAAATAATTTTTGGGGTTTTCGGAGGCTATGGTCAAATTGGGCATGAGCACAGGGCCAGAACAGGAACTTGGCACAGGGATGCTAGAGCTTGGATTGTGAACAGAAACGGCCTCTTCACCCTGCACACCTCTGTATTGGGCTTGCACCTTATAGCAATCTGGAAGCCTGCCCAGCTCATTTTTGACTGCCATGCAGGATATTGTATCTCTCTCCCACACAATCTGCCTGGTGTCCAGCTTGACACCTGCAAGTGTTGTCATAGCCCCCCAAAAAATGTTCATGGAAAATCCATCTGCTGTGCCTCTATGCAGGTCTAACACCCCTATACATGCTTGCAATCCCTAGGGACTGCAACCACGGCGAATGTACTGCATATGGAAACCAATAACAAAAACACAACTTAAACAAGAACAGAGTAATAGAATAGAAGTAACCTAAACAGATGAGGTGATAAATAGGAAATAAACACAAAGGTGAGAAACTAAACAGCAAGTCAGATGCAATACAAGAACTAGTACAAAAGGTTAATACTACTACTAATTAACCTAACATTACATGCATATGTGGTTTGGTGCTCTTGTTTAGGGCAGAGTAGAGAAGCTGATGAGTTGGTGGACTGGCCTTGGATGAGCACTACAAAAGGCAAGGACTCTCCTGGGTGTACCATACTTTACTCCTGGGGTCTGCCACCATTGTGTCACTGTTGGGAAATTGGGAAATCAGCTGGCTTGCTGAGTCTAGCTCTGTTTATTCTTGCTCTCATAGTGAAATTCAAATATTTATTTGTCACATACACAAACATACATAGTATGATATGCAGTGAAATGCTTTCATGACTGTTTGTGACCTAAAAAGAAAATAAAAGATGTGAATCCCAAATGAAAAGAATGTAAAATATAAAATATATAATAATTTTGTCACAATAAAATAAAATAAAGTAGAATTATGTAAAAATGTAAAAAGTCGGAACTGTACTGTATAAATAAACTGAATAAAGTAAATGGAAAGTGCAGTGCAATCGTCCGAAGAAGTAGTTTGCTCTGGTCCCATCCCAATGAGACGTGGCGACATAGCTTACAGCAGGTTATGGTCGCTGAACCGCTGGATGTCCAGGTGGTGCTCCGAAAACAACGTGGGCTTCATAGACAATTGGAAGACCTTTGAGGGCAAAACTGGCCTGTTAGGGCGGGACGGTGTCCATCCCACTCGGGAAGGTGCTGCTCTCATTTCTTGCAGTATAGCACATAGTCTCAGAAGAGGCCTAGTTAATCGGTGACAATCCAGAGCCCAGGCCAGGGAGCAGACAGACAGGCTAAACCAACCGTCTGCTAGCTGCAGAGAGTCGTCACTCAGGGTTCATCATATTGAGACTGTGTCTGTTCCCCGAGCTAAACATAAATTTAGAAAGACTCAGAAAGTCTGTTTTAGTAATTTAATTAACATAGATACCACAAACTCAGATCACACTGAATGCGCAGCCGGCACCTCTGATCTGAAGCTAGAACTGTTAAATATTAGATCTCTCGCATCTAAAGCAGTTATTGTTAATGAAATTATCACAGATGAGGAGTTTGATATCTTATGTTTAACAGAAACCTGGATTAAACAGGACGAGTATGTAGCTCTAAATGAAGCTAGTCCTCCTGGATACAGCTACATACACCAGCCTCGGCTAACTGGTAGAGGAGGAGGAGTCGCAGTTATTTATAACGATAATCTGTCTATCGTACAAAAACACAGTTTTAAATTTAATGCATTTGAAGTTCTCTATAGTAACATAAAGTCAGCTCAGTCGATCCCGCTACTCATCATTTACAGACCCCCAGGGCCGTACTCGGAGTTTCTCTGCGAATTTGCAGATTTCCTCTCAAACCTTGTTGTTTCTGTAGACAAAGCGTTAATTGCTGGAGACTTTAATATTCATTTTGAGAATCCAGAAGACCCTCTGAGAACAGCATTTATGTCCTTACTGGACTCAGTAGGAGTAAATCAGTGTGTAGTAGGACCCACTCATAAAGCAGGTCACACTTTAGATTTAATATTATCCTTCGGATTAATTATAGGAAATATAACCACAATTCCACAGTCTGAAGTTATCTCAGATCACTACCTTGTCTCGATTAAAGCGTGTTATAGTAATAATGTATGCAGCACAGCACCGCGCTTCCACCTTAAACGTACATTTACATCAAATACCGCACAGAGCTTTATCAATAATCTTCCAGAATTATTAACTTTGATTGGATCGCCATCTGACTTCACAGAACTCGAACAGGCGAATGAATATCTAGAGTCAGCACTTCGTTATAGCTTAGATAATGTAGCTCCAGTTAAAAGGAAAATGATTAGAGATAAGAAACTCGCTCCTTGGTATAATGACCACACCCGTGCTTTAAAACAAACCACTCGAAAATTCGAACGTAAATGGCGCCAAACTAAATTGATAGTATTCAAAATAGCTTGGAAGGAGAGCATCCTGAACTATAAAAAAGCTCTCAGTGATGCTAGATCAACGTATCTCTCCACTCTTATAGAAAATAACAAAAACAACCCGAGATTTTTATTTAATACCGTAGCTAACTTAACTAAAAACAAGACCACTGCAGAAATCTCCACAACAACATCATGCAGTAGTGAGGATTTCATGAACTTTTTCAATAATAAAATCATAAATATTAGGCAAAAAATTCAGGCTTTGAAAACAGACAATTTAAATAATTCAGATGATCTAACCACATCACATCAGAACTTAGAATACTTTACTCCCCTTGAAGCGAGGGAACTAATTTCACTCATCTCTTCTTCAAAATCGTCAACCTGTATATTAGATCCTATACCGACACATTTTCTCAAACAGATAGTACCAGCAATAATAGAACCCCTGTTGAAAGTAATTAACTGTTCACTCAGTAGTGGGTATGTCCCCAAATCCTTTAAATTAGCCATTATTAAACCGCTAATCAAGAAACCTGACCTTGACCCCTGTCTGCTTTCTAATTACAGGCCGATATCAAACCTTCCCTTTATCTCCAAGATTTTGGAAAAGGTAGTATCACAGCAGCTATGTTCACATCTACACAGAAATAGCATAAATGAACTATATCAGTCAGGATTTAGGCCTCATCACAGCACAGAGACAGCACTTGTTAAAGTAGTAAACGACCTCCTATGGACCTCTGATCAGGGTTGCGTCACTATACTTGTGTTACTGGACCTCAGTGCAGCTTTTGACACCATTGATCATAGTATTCTCCTTCACAGATTAGAAAAGGTAGTAGGAATTAAGGGAACTGCCCTCTTGTGGCTCAGATCCTATTTGACTGATCGTTATCAGTTTGTAGATTTAGATGGTGACCATTCCTCATGTTCTCAAGTGGAGTTTGGTGTTCCACAGGGCTCAGTTTTAGGCCCACTGCTTTTTTCCCTTTACATGCTTCCTCTGGGCAACATAATTCGTAAACATGGTATTAGTTTTCATTGTTATGCTGATGACACACAATTATATGTCTCAGCAAAACCAGATGAGAAAAACCAGTTTGCTAAAATCGAGCAGTGTGTGCAGGATATACGAGATTGGATGTTAATTAATTTTCTTCTGCTTAATCCTGATAAGACAGAAGTTCTGGTCATAGGACCACAAGTAGCTAGAAGTAAGCTTTCTGATCACACTGTAACTTTAGATGGCCTTTCTGTTCCATCAAGTGCAACAGTAAAAGACCTCGGTGTGATTATAGATTCCAGCCTTTCGTTTGAAGCTCATGTAGATAATATCACCAGGATAGCTTTCTTTCACCTTAGAAATATTGCCAAGATAAGAAACATATTGTCACTAAATGATGCAGAAAAACTAGTTCATGCTTTTATCACGTCTAGGTTGGACTATTGTAACGCCTTACTGTCTGGTTGTTCAATTAGGTGTATAAACAAGCTTCATTTAGTACAGAATGCAGCAGCGAGAGTCCTCACTAAAACCAGAAAATACGAGCACATCACCCCTATCTTATCTACACTGCATTGGCTCCCTGTGAAATTTCGCATCGATTTTAAGATACTACTTTTGACATTTAAAGCACTAAATGGTCTCGCGCCACAGTATTTGAGTGAACTGTTAGTGTCTTACGATCCGCCACGCCTACTTCGATCAAAGAATGCAGGCTGCCTGTCAGTACCACGTATTATTAAAACTACAGCAGGGGGCAGAGCTTTTTCTTACAAAGCCCCGAAGTTATGGAATAGTCTTCCTATTAATGTTCGGGACTCAGACACAGTCTCAGTGTTTAAGTCTAGGCTAAAAACCTATTTATTTAGCCAAGCATTTTTGTAAATAGATTAACCTTAGGTAAAGGAGCAGATCTGGGGGACTCATAGACGTAGAGTATTCTGGTGAACTGGTATGTTTAGATGCTGTCCTCCCCACTCTCATTGTTCACTCAGGTTTGTTGACGGTGAGGTGATTGGTTGCTTTACATCTCAGGGAGCCCTCATGTTTGTGTTTCCTTCTGGCTCTCCCTTTTAGTTATGCTGTTATAGTTAGTCCTGCCGGAGTCTCTGCTTGCACTTTGCACTAAATATACATTCACCTATACATGTTGACTGTGACCATACCTAACTGCCATCTCTCCTTATTTTCTGTTCTCTCCTTTTCTGCTCTCTCCTCTCTCTCTCTCCCCCTCTTCTTTCCCTCTCTCTGTCTCTCTGTCGAGCTATACATGTTTCGCTCCTGAGTTGCCAGTGATCCAGACCTCTCTGCCCTCTGGAGCCGTCTAACCCATCCTGGAGTCCTGCTTCTGGTTGGAGATCTCGTCGCATGGATGCCCCGTGTGGTCTGCCTGGATTCGTATGGTGGCTGGGGATGGTTTCCATGAAGACTGTCCTGTCATCGAGTGATGCTCTGGGGACCTGTGACTTCAGTTGTTCGATAACTCAGGACCGGAATCCCCTACAGTCTACCTGAGCCTCCGGGAACAAACTGGACTCATTTTTATTTTTAAAACATCTCCTGTTATACTGAACTTCCAGTCTTACACATTATTATGCTGAGCAATTCCTGCTATCCGTTATCACCCAGATGAGGATGGGTTCCCTGTTGAGTCTGGTTCCTCTCAAGGTTTCTTCCTATTACCATCTCAGGGAGTTTTTCCTTGCCACCGTCGCCCTCGGCTTGCTCATCGGGGACAATCTTGTCATTTTGATTCATATACATTGCATAAAAACTTACTTCTTTTTATTGTGTAAAGCTGCTTTGCGACAATGTCAATTGTTAAAAGCGCTATATAAATAAAATTGACTTGACTTGACTTGACAATGTGTGCAGTGTACAAACAGCAGCAGTATGGGTGGTCATGAAGTGTGAAATGATGAGCAGCAATAGTATTGTCCATCTTTAAAGTATGATAGTTGCAATAGTGCAATAGCAGAACCAGAAATGTGCAACATATAACATTCTGTGTAAAGCAGTAAATTGCAAATCTTCAAGTATTCAAATTTACAGTTATGGTTGAGCCCGTATAGCCTGCGGGAAGAAGCTTCTCCTCAGTCTCTCTGTGTTGGCCCTCAGGGAGCGGAAGTTCCTGATTGCAACTAAGCGAACAGTCCATTGTTGGGGTGCCTGAGGTCCTTCACCGTCTTCCTGGCCTTGGTCCAGTACTGCTTGCTCAAATGATAGCACCACCCTCTGAAGAGCTTGTCTGTCCTGCATGGTGCTGTTCTTCAACTAGGTTGTGATGTTTCCCATCAGGATGCTCTCTATGTACAGGAGTAACAGATCCTAAGCACCTTAGAGGGCAGTCTAAAGTCTCTCAAGCGTCTGAGTAGTCACAGGGCCCTGGTGTTTCAGCTCGGTGGTGAGTGTGGAGGGAATTATAGTGTTAAATTCTGAACTGTAGATGAAAAAGAGCACTTTAACATACAGTAATTCCACTTTCTAGTGTCCAGATGAGTGAGTGATATATGAAGGCTAAAAATTGGTGAAGCAACAAATTATTAGATTCATGGGCCAATTACTTTTTCACATAGGGCCAGGCAGGTTTGGACAGATTTTCCTTAATAAAAGGAATGAATGTATATATAGATCTGGCTATTAAAAACGCACGTTTCTTGAAAAGGGATCTCGCGCGCTTCCGTGGCAGCTCGCGGGAAGCTGTGAAAATGCCGTTCATTACCTGTAGGGGGCAGTCGTGTTTCAATCTGAAATATTGTGTGTCTACTGAAGCCAAAAATGTGTTCCCTTTCTAACCCTAAACCTTGGCGCCCATTGACAGCAAGCGACAGAGCTCATAAACGTGTCGAGCTCAAACTTTAAATACTGAAATGTATTTATTCTTCACTTTCTTCTCAATGAATACATGTTATTTTTTTTATTTAAATGAGGCTTGGGCTTGGGCTCCGGGATGTTGAGCCTATTTCCTACTGTACGAAGTTTAATCAGAGCTCTACCGCCTGTTCGAGTGTAATTCATAAATTATGTTTATAATAATGAAGTGAGATGCCCTAAATCGTGCTTTAAAATTAATCTACAATTCATTTCAAACCCGTGGCTCGCTGTTTCACTTTACAAATGGCAGCGTTTTGATCAAAAAGGTGATAAACACATGCGATTTATCGATTAAAATGCAGACATACTGCATTGATGGATGGATGTTGTTAATAAATATTTAAAATGATAATTAAATAAATAGCCGTCCATCTTTTTTGTGTTTATCTTTTCGGTTAATTATACACTTCTGCACCACTTCTTATAATATATAGTTTTAAATGGTAATAAAGGTACCATTTGGTCATGTACCAATCTGCATCAAACTGAATCTCTCTGAGTAAGTAAGCATAATAATAAATAATGAATCATCATGGGTGAACATGACCAAATTACTGCATAAACACTGGAACACGAGGATTTATAATTTAATTAAACACGAATATCCTTAATGTGTTAAATTGTTGGATTCTTATTTAAAAGCCCAATATATATTTATGTGTGTGTGTGTGTGTGTGTGTGTGTGTGTGTGTGAAATGTGTGGCATTTTAATTCAAATCCAACATTTTAATGTGCGTCAAGGTGCATGGGCGTCAACTCGCACGTTCTGTAATATTCCATTGTCATTCAAATTGCCGCTGTTTTAGAGCCCTTTACTAAAGCATTTGCTAGTTATCAAGTTGATATACAGGTCAATCGTGAATTACACTCAAAGTATGAAGTCTGATTTCATTTGCTGGGGAAATAAAATTTAGGCAGAGACGTCCGCACTGTCTTGTTAATTCATCTAAAACACCCTACAGTATTTGCCAACAGCGCACCCAGTTGGATAAATTCACACATATCTTGAATGAAAGGTAAGAAGAGATTCAGCAGAATTTTCTGACACCGTGCTTGCTCTGAAGGACTATATTCGACAAGAATATAGAGAATAAGAATTGTATTTCTAATAAGATAATTAATTAAATAATACAATTATATCAAATAAGGTCTTTATCTAAAAGCCAGACCAAATTTCTCATTCACTGCTGAAGTAGTTAAATATGCTTAAAATAAAACAGTATAAATAAAATATGAATAAAACAGTATTAGACACACATATATGATATGGGAGTATATACAATAAAAAAGCTATTTACACATGAGTGCTCAAATGTAAAGCAAACGCAATTATTAATTTATTCTGTATATTTAACTTTATTCAGCCGTTAAAGTTACATAGCCCCATCCCCCTATAGTTGCCAGTCACGTATGCAAAATGGACAGAAGAGGGAAGAACAGAACTGACGCACAGAACAGAAAAAGAAAAAAAAGAATATAGTTGCAAGCAACGATGACGGGCCCAAGCATGGCGCCACCGCCACCCGGGCGCATCAGTGAGATGGTGGGCAAGGAGGGCACGTGCACTCATAGGGGAATGGGTAAAGGACAGACGTGACAGTTTGGGTTGAATGAAACAGATTATAAGAATGTCCACTGATGTCAAAACAGGACTCAGCATCTAAGCTCTAATGTCTCTACTGTCCGTGTATATAAATATGCATGTGTGTGTGTGTGTGTGTGTGTGTGTGTGTGTGTGTGTGTTTGTGGATGTTTGTGTGTATGGTGTGTGAGTCTGTGTGTTAACATTAGTGATGTGTGTTATAAATAATTTATCGGTGTAAGTTTAAGGATGTTCCTGAATGTGATGTCACTGTCCGTGTCACTGAATATAATGAGTGTGTGTGTGTGGTGTGTAAGTCTGTGTTAACAGTAGTGTGTGTTAGTATGTTTAAGATATGTGACTTGTTAATGGGTGTGTGTGTTTCTGCGTGAGGGTGTGTGAGACAGAGATGTGAGTGTGTGAGTGTTACAATTTGTGATGTTATAATGTGTGTGTATGTAGGTGTGCATGTGTGTGATGTATGAGTGTACTTGTTTGTGTGTGTGCATGCATGTGTGTGAGATATCTTTGTGTTTGTGTAGGTGTGTGTGTGTGTGTTTATTTAGTGTGTTAACATTAGTGATGTGTGCTTGTGTTTGTGCATGTTTGTGTGTATGGTGTGTATGGTGTGTGCATCTGTGTGTTAATATTAGTGATGTGTGTGTTATTAATAATTGTTGGGTGTAAGTTTAAGACATTATCACGGCTGACCCGTTATGTGTGATGTGTGTGTGAGAGTGAGGGAGAGAGGTGTGTGAGAGTGAGGGAGAGAGGTGTGTGAGAGTGAGGGAGAGATGTGATGTGATGTGATGTGATGTGATGTGATGTGTGCCAGTAGTAGCTACTTTTCAGCATGAGGCATCGCCATGGCTAAACTTTCTGAGATATCTGAAATCCCAACATAGTATTCCGTCCTCAATGTTTCGATATTATATCGGTTTGGTGAAAATGATAATGGTGCAGGTGCTTGGACCGGTCACAGTTTTTGTGGGATTTGCAGTGTGTTTAGAGTGTGTGTGCGGGTCTGTGTCTGTGTGCGGGTGTGTTTGTGTGGGTTTGTGTGTCGGATGGTTAGTGTGTGCATAGTGTTTATATGTGTGTATCTGTTTCCAATATGTGTGTGTGTGTGTGTGTGTGTGTGTGTGTTTGTGTATGTGTGTGTTTGAGTCTGTGTAGGATGTGTGTGAGTGTGTGTGTGTTTGTATGACTTTATTAGCCACTTTTCACCACGAGTCATCGCCTTGGCTAAACTGTTTGAGATATCAGAAATCCCACTGAAAAAATGTTTAGTTCAGTAGCTCTTCACTATATACAAAATTAGCCGGTTCAGGGTGCTGAGGCACCAAAGACTGTCTGATAAGGGACAGATGAAGATGCACCAGGTGTATGTAAACAACCCCTTTATCGTCAGCACTCTACAGACTGGTTTGTTTGTAGGATTGTAATGAGTCAGGTTGTGTTTTTTTCTTAAAATAAAAGGAGGACATAAATATAAGCATAAAACATGATAATGATAATAATGACAATCAAATGTGCAGGCAATAACATAATCCAATCAGTAAAGCTTATTAATGTAAACACTCTGCAGGGGTTTGTAGGCAGTCTAAGGCAGGCTTAAACATCAACATCACGTGATTCATCCAGCTGTCACATGACACCTTATCAGCACAACTATGAAGGCACGTGTATTCCTGTTGTAAACAACTTACAACAAACTTGTTTCAAATGTGTGTGTGTATATAACACGAAATAACAACAGCAAAAGATAATAGTGACAGTCACAATAACATATTGATTCTAGGCATACTTACTAAGAATACACACACACACACACAGACACACAAACACACATGTAAATATATATATATATATATATATATATATATATATATATATATATATATATATATATATATATATCGCGACCTCGCGGGCATAATAACTTGTTACCGTAACAGAGAAAATGTCCATTGTTAATATAGTTAAAGACTTCACACTTACTGTTGCATTCACACACAAAACCTGATCCAAAGGGCGATAAGTAAACAATTAAACAGTCCATAAACAACTATTCAGTCCGCTTCACCAAAACTCAAATCTGTGAGGGAGGGGGAGGTCACGTGTGTCTGTGTGCGTGTCTTCGTGTGTAGGATGTGTGGTGTGATACCTCCATCTAGTGGCCATAGTTTAGTACTGCAGGAGTCAATTTATACACTTTAAAACAATGAGTTATTAAACATAAAATATTGTTGGGAGGCGTATGAGCATAACAAAATCGAGAAACTCAAGAAATTTACTCAGAACCAGTTGTTCCTTCTATGTAAAATGTTTGGAGACATTAGGACTTTCCACTTGTTGGATATGTGTATCATAGTTTTCCTTAATTTTTTACCTTGCCATAGCAACACTATTCAGTGCAGCAAAAAGTTCTTTACAGTGTTACATCCGCCGTGTCTTCCAATTATTGTGTGCCTGATTTTGAAGCCAATTAGCTGAAAATTAGTCACAAAAGAATTTAATTTCTAAAAGTAGACACTTTCTGCTGCCAGTTGGTGGCGCTATGACTGAGACTCACGGGACCCATGTCACTGTGAGCAGGGCTCTTCTCTTAACCTACAGCTGAGGTTTGATGAACGTCACTCAATTTATACAGAAGTTATTAGCCACTTCCTGTTTCCTGTTATTCGCCGTAGGTTTAAGGGCTCGCCACGGCCGACCCGTTTAAGATATCAACCAGCCCTTCACAATATTACATCCTCAATGTCTTGAGATTGTATTGGACCCTGCTTGGTCAAAAACCTATGAATCCTGTAAGAGTAGTATATCACATTCCAATGGGTGCGTTTTTCAAACAACGCAAAATAACCGACTTCCTGTTCAGCGGATTCCATGACATGGGGTATGCAAGTCAATGAGATCTAAATTTATACTGGGTCTCATTCATATATGTGAAAGTCAAGTCAAGTCAAGTCAATTTTATTTATATAGCGCTTTTAACAATTGACATTGTCGCAAAGCAGCTTTACACAATAAAAAGAAGTAAGTTTTTATGCAATGTATATGAATCAAAATGACAAGATTGTCCCCGATGAGCAAGCCGAGGGCGACGGTGGCAAGGAAAAACTCCCTGAGATGGTAATAGGAAGAAACCTTGAGAGGAACCAGACTCAACAGGGAACCCATCCTCATCTGGGTGATAACGGATAGCAGGAATTGCTCAGCATAATAATGTGTAAGACTGGAAGTTCAGTATAACAAGAGATGTTTTAAAATTAAAAGGAGTCCAATTTGTTCCCGGAGGCTCAGGTAGACTGTAGGGGATTCCGGTCCTGAGTTATCGAACAACTGAAGTCACAGGTCCCCAGAGCATCACTCGATGACAGGAGAGTCTTCATGGAAACCATCCCCAGACACCATACGAATCCAGGCAGACCACACGGGGCATCCATGCGACGAGATCTCCAACCAGAAGCAGGACTCCAGGACGGGTTAGACGGCTCCAGAGGGCAGAGGGGTCTGGATCACTGGCAACTCAGGAGCGAAACATGTATAGCTCGACAGAGAGACAGAGAGAGGGAAAGGAGAGAGAGAGAGAGGAGAGAGCAGAAAAGGAGAGAACAGAAAATAAGGAGAGATGGCAGTTAGGTATGGTCACAGTCAGCATGTATAGGTGAATGTATATTTAGTGCAAAGTGCAAGCAGAGACTCCGGCAGGACTAACTATAACAGCATAACTAAAAGGGAGAGCCAGAAGGAAACACAAACATGAGGGCTCCCTGAGATGTAAAGCAACCAATCACCTCACCGTCAACAAACCTGAGTGAACAATGAGAGTGAGGAGGACAGCATCTAAACATACCAGTTCACGAGAATACTCTACATCTATGAGTCCCCCAGATCTGCTCCTTTACCTAAGGTTAATCTATTTACAAAAATGCTTGGCTAAATAAATGGGTTTTTAGCCTAGACTTAAACACTGAGACTGTGTCTGAGTCCCGAACATTAATAGGAAGATTATTCCATAACTTCGGGGCTTTGTAAGAAAAAGCTCTGCCCCCTGCTGTAGTTTTAATAATACGTGGTACTGACAGGCAGCCTGCATTCTTTGATCGAAGTAGGCGTGGCGGATCGTAAGACACTAACAGTTCACTCAAATACTGTGGTGCGAGACGATTTAGTGCTTTAAATGTCAAAAGTAGTATCTTAAAATCGATGCGAAATTTCACAGGGAGCCAATGCAGTGTAGATAAGATAGGGGTGATGTGCTCGTATCTTCTGGTTTTAGTGAGGACTCTCGCTGCTGCATTCTGTACTAACTGAAGCTTGTTTATACACCTAATTGAACAACCAGACAGTAAGGCGTTACAATAGTCCAACCTAGACGTGATAAAAGCATGAACTAGTTTTTCTGCATCATTTAGTGACAATATGTTTCGTATCTTGGCAATATTTCTAAGGTGAAAGAAAGCTATCCTGGTGATATTATCTACATGAGCTTCAAACGAAAGGCTGGAATCTATAATCACACCGAGGTCTTTTACTGTTGCACTTGATGGAACAGAAAGGCCATCTAAAGTTACAGTGTGATCAGAAAGCTTAGTTCTAGCTACTTGTGGTCCTATGACCAGAACTTCTGTCTTATCAGGATTAAGCAGAAGAAAATTAATTAACATCCAATCTCGTATATCCTGCACACACTGCTCGATTTTAGCAAACTGGTTTTTCTCATCTGGTTTTGCTGAGACATATAATTGTGTGTCATCAGCATAATTTCATGGGCTGGGCTCTGGATTGTCACCGATTAACTAGGCCTCTTCTGAGACTATGTGCTATACTGCAAGAAATGAGAGCAGCACCTTCCCGAGTGGGATGGACACCGTCCCGCCCTAACAGGCCAGTTTTGCCCTCAAAGGTCCTCCAATTGTCTATGTAGCCCACGTTGTTTTCGGAGCACCACCTGGACATCCAGCGGTTCAGCGACCATAACCTGCTGTAAGCTATGTCGCCACGTCTCATTGGGATGGGACCAGAGCAAACTACTTCATCGGAAAGTGGATATGAGTTATGCAGCTTAAACTTTACAAAGTTCCAGGGGGCGCTGTACAGGCCCTGTGGCACGCCCGGGCTCCAGGCTCTCAGGGCTTCCTCACAATCAGTGAGAGTCTACACCCATACAATTTTGGAACCGTAGGTCTTTCCACTCGTACGATATGAGAAGAATAATTTTCTTCGATTTTTTCTTGAGTTAAATCGTCACCATAGCAACACGATTCAAATTAGAAAAAAATCCTTCATGATTTCAAATGACCCATGTCTTTTCATTATTCTGACTGATTTTGAACCAAATCAGGTGAAAGTAAAGGACAAAATATTACTGATTTCCAAAAGAGACACACTTCCTGCTGCCACTTGGTGGCGCTATGTCATAGACTCATGATTGTCATATCATGTGATCAGCTTCCTACTCTTAACATATCTGTAAAGTTTCATGTGCCTAACTTAATGTACACAGAAGTTATTAGCCACTTCCTGTTTCATTTTATTCGCCATAATTTTAAAGCGTCGCCACGGCCGAACCGTTCGAGGTATCAAAAAGATCTCTGCAATTTTGCATCGGCAACTTGTTTAGATCATATTTAGCTGGTTTGGTGCGAATTGTAAAAATTTCCTAGGAGGAGTTTATCACATTCCATTGGGTGCGTTTTGCAAACAACTCAAAATAACTCACTTCCTGTTGATTAGACCTGATGACATGCAGCGCGAAACTTGTTCAGTTTGATGAGTTCTAAATGTACACCGAGTTTTATAAGTATACGTGCAAGTGTGTCTGAGCTATAAGGCAAGACTCTGTAGGGGGCGCTGTGCGGGGCGTGTGCGACGCCCCGGGCCGAGCCCCACTGAGGACCTGTTGGCCGCAGATTCCAGTCTGTGTGCAAATTTTGGTGACTTTTTGAGTATGTTAAGAGGCCCGAAAGTGCCCGGATGATTGAAAGAAAAATAATAAAAAAAAATATATATATAAAAATAAAAATAATTAAAGTTGCAAGCAACGATGACGGGCCCAAGCAACGGGCGCGGTCCCCACCCCGGGCGCACCGCACAACCTGCGTGTTATTCGAGTGTGTCAAAACCTCAAAAAAGTCATTGGCACCCGGTTGCACCGTGGAACTTGCACACAGAACGTCACACATCATACTGGGCTAATATCAGTTTGGGCCCTAAATATTTGTGTGTGTGTGTGTGTGTGTGACTAGTTAATGTGTCAGTCTGTCTCTGATGAGTAAATGTGTTTTTGCGTGTTTGTGTGTGTGTGGTGTGTGAGTCTGTGTGTTAACATTAGTGATGTGTGTGTTAGTATGTCTAAGACATGTGACTTGTTAGTGGATGTGTGTTTCTGCGTGAGGGTGTGTGAGACAGAGATGTGAGTGTGTGAGTGTTATAATTTGTGATGTTATAATGTGTGTGTGTATGTAGGTGCTCATTTGTGTGATGTATGAGTGTATTTGTTTGTGTTTGTGCATGCATGTGTGTGCGTGTGTGTGAGATGTGTTTGTGTCTTTGTGTGTTTATTTAGTGTGTTAACATTAGTGATGTGTGCTTGTGTTTGTGCATGTTTGTGTGTATGGTGTGTTCAAATATTAGTGATGTGTGTGTGATTAATAATTGTTGGGTGTAAGTTTAAGACATTATCACGGCTGACCCGTTTGAGATATCAAAATGTGTGATGTGATGTGATGTGTGTGTGAGAGTGAGGGAGAGATGTGTGTGACAGTGATGTGATTTGTGTCTGTGTGTGTGTGTGTGTGTGTGTGTGTGTGTGTCCGTGTGTGTGTCCGTGTGTGTGTCCGTGTGTGTGTGTCCGTGTGTATGTGTGTGTGGGAGGTTTAGTGTGTGTGAGAGTGAGGGACAGAGGTGTGTGAGATGTAGATGTGTCAGTCTGTGTGTGACGAGTAAATGTGCTTGTGTTTGTGTATATGGAGTGTGTGTGTGTTTGTGTGTATGGTGTGTGAGTCTGTGTGTGAACATTAGTGATGTGTGTTATTAATAATTTTTCAGTGTAAGTTTAAGGATGTTCCAGAATGTGATGTCACTGTCCGTGTCACTGAATATAATGAGTGTGTGTGTGAGTGTGTGTGTGTCGTGAGAGATGTGTGCTATAGATGTGCAGGACCCTCTTGTTTTCCTAAGGATCATTCTTTTCTTTTCTTTTTTAATGTAGTGTGTTGACATTAGTGATGTGTGTGTTATTAATCATTTTTCGTTGTGTAAGTTTAAGACATTAGCACGGCTGAGACATTTGAGATATCAAAACTGATTTGTAATTAAAAACTCACCCACACACTATAGGTGCGCAGGAGCCTCTTGTTTAAGGATCTTTTTCCTTTTTCATGATATATTGATTTTTATTTAGTCAGGTAACATTAGTGACGTGTGCTTGTGATGTGTGTGTGTGTGTGTGTGTGCATGTAGGATAGTTAGTGTGTTCATATTGTGTATTTGTCGGGATGTGTACATGACCGATGTGTAGAGTGTGTGTGTGTGTGTGTGTGTGTGTGTGTGTGTGTGTGTTTAGAATGTGTGGTCTGGTGTGTATATCGCCGCGCTTGTCCACCAGACTGAATGTTGCACAGTGGGCAATTTAAATGTTTGTATTGTTTATTTTTAATAATTTCTGCATATGTTTAAATTGTAAACATGAAGGCATAGTAAAGGAGAAGGGGAAAGACCTGACTGCAGAATACCTGCCTACTACTGCCATCTACTGGACATATTTTATTACTGCAGGAGTCAGTGGAGACAGTTCAAACCAAGGCTGATAAATATACTGTAAAAATTGTTGGGAGCTGTGTGAGCATCACAAAAACATGAAACTCAAGAAATCTACTCAGAACCAGTTGTTCTTTCTACCTAAAATGTTTGGGCACATTAGGACTTTCCACTTGGTGGATATAAGTATCTTATATTTGCTCAAAATTATATGTTGCCATAGCAACACTATTCAACGTATCAAAAAGTCCTTTACAGTGTGACATCAGCCGTGTCTTCCAATTATTGTGCCTGATTTTGAAGCCAATTAGCTGAAAATTAGCCACAAAAGAATTTAATTTCTAAAAGTAGACACTTTCTGCTGCCAGTTGGTGGCGCTATGACTGAGACTCACGGGACCCATGTCACTGTGAGCAGGACTCTTCTCTTAACCTACTGCTGAGGTTTGATGAACGTCACTCAATTTAGACAGAAGTTATTAGCCACTTCCTGTTTCCTGTTATTCGCCGTGGCCCTTAAAGCTACGGGCCGTGTTTCAAATGTGTGTGTGTTTATAACACGAAATAACAACAGCAAAAGATAATAGTGACAGTCACAATAACATATTGATTCTAGGCATACTTATAATTGTGTGTCATCAGCATAATTTCATGGGCTGGGCTCTGGATTGTCACCGATTAACTAGGCCTCTTCTGAGACTATGTGCTATACTGCAAGAAATGAGAGCAGCACCTTCCCGAGTGGGATGGACACCGTCCCGCCCTAACAGGCCAGTTTTGCCCTCAAAGGTCCTCCAATTGTCTATGTAGCCCACGTTGTTTTCGGAGCACCACCTGGACATCCAGCGGTTCAGCGACCATAACCTGCTGTAAGCTATGTCGCCACGTCTCATTGGGATGGGACCAGAGCAAACTACTTCATCGGAAAGTGGATATGAGTTATGCAGCTTAAACTTTACAAAGTTCCAGGGGGCGCTGTACAGGCCCTGTGGCACGCCCGGGCTCCAGGCTCTCAGGGCTTCCTCACAATCAGTGAGAGTCTACACCCATACAATTTTGGAACCGTAGGTCTTTCCACTCGTACGATATGAGAAGAATAATTTTCTTCGATTTTTTCTTGAGTTAAATCGTCACCATAGCAACACGATTCAAATTAGAAAAAAATCCTTCATGATTTCAAATGACCCATGTCTTTTCATTATTCTGACTGATTTTGAACCAAATCAGGTGAAAGTAAAGGACAAAATATTACTGATTTCCAAAAGAGACACACTTCCTGCTGCCACTTGGTGGCGCTATGTCATAGACTCATGATTGTCATATCATGTGATCAGCTTCCTACTCTTAACATATCTGTAAAGTTTCATGTGCCTAACTTAATGTACACAGAAGTTATTAGCCACTTCCTGTTTCATTTTATTCGCCATAATTTTAAAGCGTCGCCACGGCCGAACCGTTCGAGGTATCAAAAAGATCTCTGCAATTTTGCATCGGCAACTTGTTTAGATCATATTTAGCTGGTTTGGTGCGAATTGTAAAAATTTCCTAGGAGGAGTTTATCACATTCCATTGGGTGCGTTTTGCAAACAACTCAAAATAACTCACTTCCTGTTGATTAGACCTGATGACATGCAGCGCGAAACTTGTTCAGTTTGATGAGTTCTAAATGTACACCGAGTTTTATAAGTATACGTGCAAGTGTGTCTGAGCTATAAGGCAAGACTCTGTAGGGGGCGCTGTGCGGGGCGTGTGCGACGCCCCGGGCCGAGCCCCACTGAGGACCTGTTGGCCGCAGATTCCAGTCTGTGTGCAAATTTTGGTGACTTTTTGAGTATGTTAAGAGGCCCGAAAGTGCCCGGATGATTGAAAGAAAAATAATAAAAAAAAATATATATATAAAAATAAAAATAATTAAAGTTGCAAGCAACGATGACGGGCCCAAGCAACGGGCGCGGTCCCCACCCCGGGCGCACCGCACAACCTGCGTGTTATTCGAGTGTGTCAAAACCTCAAAAAAGTCATTGGCACCCGGTTGCACCGTGGAACTTGCACACAGAACGTCACACATCATACTGGGCTAATATCAGTTTGGGCCCTAAATATTTGTGTGTGTGTGTGTGTGTGTGACTAGTTAATGTGTCAGTCTGTCTCTGATGAGTAAATGTGTTTTTGCGTGTTTGTGTGTGTGTGGTGTGTGAGTCTGTGTGTTAACATTAGTGATGTGTGTGTTAGTATGTCTAAGACATGTGACTTGTTAGTGGATGTGTGTTTCTGCGTGAGGGTGTGTGAGACAGAGATGTGAGTGTGTGAGTGTTATAATTTGTGATGTTATAATGTGTGTGTGTATGTAGGTGCTCATTTGTGTGATGTATGAGTGTATTTGTTTGTGTTTGTGCATGCATGTGTGTGCGTGTGTGTGAGATGTGTTTGTGTCTTTGTGTGTTTATTTAGTGTGTTAACATTAGTGATGTGTGCTTGTGTTTGTGCATGTTTGTGTGTATGGTGTGTTCAAATATTAGTGATGTGTGTGTGATTAATAATTGTTGGGTGTAAGTTTAAGACATTATCACGGCTGACCCGTTTGAGATATCAAAATGTGTGATGTGATGTGATGTGTGTGTGAGAGTGAGGGAGAGATGTGTGTGACAGTGATGTGATTTGTGTCTGTGTGTGTGTGTGTGTGTGTGTGTGTGTGTGTCCGTGTGTGTGTCCGTGTGTGTGTCCGTGTGTGTGTGTCCGTGTGTATGTGTGTGTGGGAGGTTTAGTGTGTGTGAGAGTGAGGGACAGAGGTGTGTGAGATGTAGATGTGTCAGTCTGTGTGTGACGAGTAAATGTGCTTGTGTTTGTGTATATGGAGTGTGTGTGTGTTTGTGTGTATGGTGTGTGAGTCTGTGTGTGAACATTAGTGATGTGTGTTATTAATAATTTTTCAGTGTAAGTTTAAGGATGTTCCAGAATGTGATGTCACTGTCCGTGTCACTGAATATAATGAGTGTGTGTGTGAGTGTGTGTGTGTCGTGAGAGATGTGTGCTATAGATGTGCAGGACCCTCTTGTTTTCCTAAGGATCATTCTTTTCTTTTCTTTTTTAATGTAGTGTGTTGACATTAGTGATGTGTGTGTTATTAATCATTTTTCGTTGTGTAAGTTTAAGACATTAGCACGGCTGAGACATTTGAGATATCAAAACTGATTTGTAATTAAAAACTCACCCACACACTATAGGTGCGCAGGAGCCTCTTGTTTAAGGATCTTTTTCCTTTTTCATGATATATTGATTTTTATTTAGTCAGGTAACATTAGTGACGTGTGCTTGTGATGTGTGTGTGTGTGTGTGTGTGCATGTAGGATAGTTAGTGTGTTCATATTGTGTATTTGTCGGGATGTGTACATGACCGATGTGTAGAGTGTGTGTGTGTGTGTGTGTGTGTGTGTGTGTGTGTGTTTAGAATGTGTGGTCTGGTGTGTATATCGCCGCGCTTGTCCACCAGACTGAATGTTGCACAGTGGGCAATTTAAATGTTTGTATTGTTTATTTTTAATAATTTCTGCATATGTTTAAATTGTAAACATGAAGGCATAGTAAAGGAGAAGGGGAAAGACCTGACTGCAGAATACCTGCCTACTACTGCCATCTACTGGACATATTTTATTACTGCAGGAGTCAGTGGAGACAGTTCAAACCAAGGCTGATAAATATACTGTAAAAATTGTTGGGAGCTGTGTGAGCATCACAAAAACATGAAACTCAAGAAATCTACTCAGAACCAGTTGTTCTTTCTACCTAAAATGTTTGGGCACATTAGGACTTTCCACTTGGTGGATATAAGTATCTTATATTTGCTCAAAATTATATGTTGCCATAGCAACACTATTCAACGTATCAAAAAGTCCTTTACAGTGTGACATCAGCCGTGTCTTCCAATTATTGTGCCTGATTTTGAAGCCAATTAGCTGAAAATTAGCCACAAAAGAATTTAATTTCTAAAAGTAGACACTTTCTGCTGCCAGTTGGTGGCGCTATGACTGAGACTCACGGGACCCATGTCACTGTGAGCAGGACTCTTCTCTTAACCTACTGCTGAGGTTTGATGAACGTCACTCAATTTAGACAGAAGTTATTAGCCACTTCCTGTTTCCTGTTATTCGCCGTGGCCCTTAAAGCTACGGGCCGTGTTTCAAATGTGTGTGTGTTTATAACACGAAATAACAACAGCAAAAGATAATAGTGACAGTCACAATAACATATTGATTCTAGGCATACTTACTAAGAATACACACACACACACACACACACACACATGTAAATATATATATATATATCGCGACCTCGCGGGCATAATAACTTGTTACCGGAACAGATAAAATGTCCATTGTTAATATAGTTAAAGACTTCACACTTACTGTTGAATTCACGCACAAAACTTGGTCCAAAGGGCGATTTGTAAACAATTAAACAGTCCATAAACAACTATTCAGCGGCAGCGTTTGTGTCAGTCCGCTTCACCAAAACTCAAATCTGTGAGGGAGGGGGAGGTCACGTGTGTCTGTGTGCGTCTCCGTGTGTGGGGGATGTGTGGTGTGATACCTCCATCTAGTGGCCATAGTTTAGTACTGCAGGAGTTAGTTTATACACTTTTTTAAAACAATGAGTTAATAAACATAAAATATTGTTGGGAGGCGTATGAGCATAACAAAATCGTGAAACTCAAGAAATTTACTCAGAACCAGTTGTACCTTCTATGTAAAATGTTTGGAGACATTAGGACTTTCCACTAGTTGGATATGAGTATCCTAGTTTTCCTTAAAATTTTACCTTGCCATAGCAACACTATTTAACATAGCAAAAAGTCCTTTACAGGGTGACATCAGCCATGTCTTCCAATTATTGTGCCTGATTTTGAAACCAATTAGCTGAAAATTAGCCCCAAAAGAATTTAATTTCTAAAAGTAGACACTTTCTGTTGCCAGTTGGTGGCGCTATGACTGAGACTCATGGGACCCATGTCACTGTGAGCAGGGCTCTTCTCTTAACCTACTGCTGAGGTTTGATGAACGTCACACAATTTATACAGAAGTTATTAGCCACTTCCTGTTTCCTGTTATTCGCCGTAGGTTTAAGGGCTCGCCACGGCCGACCCGTTTAAGATATCAACCAGCCCTTCACAATATTAGATCCTCAATGTCTTGAGATTATATTAGACCCTGTTTGGTCAAAAACCTATTAATCCTGTAAGAGTAGTAGATCACATTCCAATGGGTGCGTTTTTCAAACAACGCCAAATAACCGACTTCCTGTTCAGCGGATTCCATGACATGGGGTATGGAAGTTGTTCAGCTCAATGAGATCTAAATTTATACTGGGTCTCATTCATATATGTGAAAGTGGATATGAGTTATGCAGCTTAAACTTTACAAAGTTCCAGGGGGCGCTGTACAGGCCCTGTGGCACGCCCGGGCTCCAGGCTCTCAGGGCTTCCTCAAAATCAGTGAGAGTCTACACCCATAAAATTTGGGACCCGTAGATCTTTCCAATCGTAAGATATGAGAAGAATAATTTCCTTCGATTTTTTCTTGAGTTAAATCGTCACCATAGCAACACGATTCAAATTAGAAAAAAATCCTTCATGATTTCAAATGACCCATGTCTTTTCATTATTCTGACTGATTTTGAACCAAATCAGGTGAAAGTAAAGGACAAAATATTAATGATTTCCAAAAGTGACACACTTCCTGCTGCCACGTGGTGGCGCTATGACATAAACTCATGATTGTCATATGATGTGATCAGCTTCCTACTCTTAACATACCTGTAAAGTTTCATGTGCCTAACTTAATGTACACAGAAGTTATTAGCCACTTCCTGTTTCATTTTATTCGCCATAATTTTAAAGCGTCGCCACGGCCGAACCGTTCGAGGTATCAAAAAGATCTCTGCAATTTTGCATCGGCAACTTGTTTAGATCATATGTAGCTGGTTTGGTGCGAATTGTAAAAATTTCCTAGGAGGAGTTTATCACATTCCATTGGGTGCGTTTTGCAAACAACTCAAAATAACTCACTTCCTGTTGATTAGACCTGATGACATGCAGCGCGAAACTTGTTCAGTTTGATGAGATCTAAATGTTCACCGAGTTTTATAAGTATACGTGCAAGTGTGTCTGAGCTATAAGGCAAGACTCTGTAGGGGGCGCTGTGCGGGGCGTGTGCGACGCCTCGGGCCGAGCCGCACTGAGGACCTGTTGGCCGCAGATTCCAATCTGTGTGCAAATTTTGGTGAGTTTTTGAGTATTTTAAGAGGCCCGAAAGTGCCCGGATGATTGAAAGAAAAATAATTAAAAAAAAAAAAAAAAAAATAATTAAAGTTGCAAGCAACGATGACGGGCCCAAGCAACGGGCGCGGTCCCCACCCCGGGCGCACCGCACAACCTGCGTGTTATTCGAGTGTGTCAAAACCTCAAAAAAGTCATTGGCACCCGGTTGCACCGCAGAACTTGCACACAGAACGTCACACATCATACTGGGCTAATATCAGTTTGGGCCCTAAATATTTGTGTGTGTGTGTGTGTGTGTGTGTGTGACTAGTTAATGTGTCAGTCTGTCTCTGATGAGTAAATGTGTTTTTGTGTGTTTGTGTGTGTGTGGTGTGTGAATCTGTGTGTTAACATTAGTGATGTGTGTGTTAGTATGTCCAAGACATGTGACTTGTTAGTGGATGTGTGTGTTTCTGCGTGAGACAGAGATGTGAGTGTGTGAGTGTTATAATTTGTGATGTTATAATGTGTGAGTATGTAGGTGCTCATTTGTGTGATGTACGAGTGTATTTGTTTGTGTGTGCATGCATGTGTGTGCGTGTGTGTGAGATGTGTTTGTGTGTGTGTGTGTGTGTGTGTGTGTGTTTATTTAGTGTGTTAACATTAGTGATGTGTGCTTGTGTATGTTTGTGTGTATGGTGTTCAAATATTAGTGATTTGTGTGTGATTAATAATTGTTCGGTGTAAGTTTAAGACATTATCACGGCTGACCCGTTTGAGATATCAACATGTGTGATGTGTGTGTGAGAGTGAGGGAGAGAGGTGTGTGACAGTGATGTGATGTGATGTGATTTGTGTGTGTGTGTGCGCGTGTGTGTGTGGGAGGTTTAGTGTGTGGGAGGTTTAGTGTGTGTGAGAGTGAGGGACAGAGGTGTGTGAGATGTAGATGTGTCAGTCTGTGTGTGACGAGTAAATGTGCTTGTGTTTGTGTATATGGAGTGTGTGTGTGTGTGTGTGTGTGTGTGTGTGTGTGTGTGTGTGTGAGTCTGTGTTAACATTAGTGATGTGTGTTATTAATAATGTTTCGGTGTAAGTTTAAGGATGTTCCTGAATGTGATGTCACTGTCCGTGTCACTGAATATGATGAGTGTGAGTGTGTGTCTGTCGTGAGAGATGTGTGCTATAGATGCGCAGGAACCTCTTGTTTTCCTAAGGATCTTTTTCCTTTTTCATGATATATTGATTTTTATTTAGTCAGGTCACATTAGTGACGTGTGCTTGTGATGTGTGTGTGTGTGTGTGTGTGTGTGTGTGCATGTAGGATAGTTAGTGTGTTCATATTGTGTATTTGTCGGGATGTGTACATGACCGATGTGTAGAGTGTGTGTGTGTGTGTGTGTGTGTGTGTTTAGAATGTGTGGTCAGGTGTGTATATCGCCGCGCTTGTCCACCAGACTCAATGTTGTACAGTTGGCAATTTAAATGTTTGTATTGTTTATTTTTTATGATTTCTGCATATATTTAAATTGTAAACATGAAGCCATAGTAAAGGAGAAGGGGAAAGACCTGACTGCAGAATACCTGCCTACTACTGCCATCTACTGGACATATTTTATTACTGCAGGAGTCAGTACAGAAAGTTCAGGACAAGGATGATAAATATACTGTAAAAAAAATGTTGGGAGCTGTATGAACGTCACAAAAACATGAAACTCAAGGAATCTACTCAGAAGCAGTTGTTCTTTCTACATAAAATGTTTGGGCACATTAGGACTTTCCACTTGGTGGATGTAAGTATCTTATGTTTGCTCCAAATGATATGTTGCCATAGCAACACTATTCAACGTATCAAAAAGTCCTTTAGAGTGTGTCATCAGCCGTGTCTTCCAATTATTGTGCCTGATTTTGAAGCCAATTTGCTGAAAATTAGCCACAAAAGAATTTAATTTCTGAAAGTAGACACTTTCTGCTGCCAGTTGGTGGCGCTATGACTGAGACTCACGGGACCCATGTCACTGTGAGCAGGACTCTTCTCTTAACCTACCGCTGAGGTTTGATGAACGTCACTCAATTTAGACAGAAGTTATTAGCCACTTCCTGTTTCCTGTTATTCGCCGTGGCCCTTAAAGCTACGGGCCGTGTTTCAAATGTGTGTGTGTTTATAACACGAAATAACAACAGCAAAAGATAATAGTGACAGTCACAATAACATATTGATTCTAGGCATACTTACTAAGAATACACACACACACACACACACATGTAAATATATATATATATATATATATATATATATATATATATATATATATATATATATCGCGACCTCGCGGGCATAATAACTTGTTACCGGAACAGATAAAATGTCCATTGTTAATATAGTTAAAGACTTCACACTTACTGTTGAATTCACGCACAAAACTTGATCCAAAGGGCGATTTGTAAACAATTAAACAGTCCATACACAACTATTCAGCGGCAGCGTTTGTGTCAGTCCGCTTCACCAAAACTCAAATCTGTGAGGGAGGGGGAGGTCACGTGTGTCTGTGTCTCTTCGTGTGTGTGGGATATGTGGTGTGATACCTCCATCTAGTGGCCATAGTTTAGTACTGCAGGAGTTAGTTTATACACTTTTTTAAAACAATGAGTTAATAAACATAAAATATTGTTGGGAGGCGTATGAGCATAACAAAATCGTGAAACTCAAGAAATTTACTCAGAACCAGTTGTACCTTCTATGTAAAATGTTTGGAGACATTAGGACTTTCCACTTGTTGGATATGAGTATCCTAGTTTTCCTTAAAATTTTACCTTGCCATAGCAACACTATTTAACATAGCAAAAAGTCCTTTACAGTGTGACATCAGCCATGTCTTCCAATTATTGTGCCTGATTTTGAAGCCAATTAGCTGAAAATTAGCCCCAAAAAATTTAATTTCTAAAAGTAGACACTTTCTGTTGCCAGTTGGTGGCGCTATGACTGAGACTCACGGGACCCATGTCACTGTGAGCAGGACTCTTCTCTTAACCTACTGCTGAGGTTTGATGAATGTCACTCAATTTGTACAGAAGTTATTAGCCACTTCCTGTTTCCTGTTATTCGCCGTAGGTTTAAGGGCTCGCCACGGCCGACCCGTTTAAGATATCAACCAGCCCTTCACAATATTATATCCTCAATGTCTTGAGATTATATTAGACCCTGTTTGGTCAAAAACATATGAATCCTGTAAGAGTAGTATATCACATTCCAATGGTTGCGTTTTTCAAACAACGCAAAATAACCGACTTCCTGTTCAGCGGATTCCATGACATGCGGTATGCAAGTTGTTCACCTCAATGAGATCTAAATTTATACTGGGTCTCATTCATATATGTGAAAGTGGATATGAGTTATGCAGCTTAAACTTTACAAAGTTCCAGGGGGCGCTGTACAGGCCCTGTGGCACGCCCGGGCTCCAGGCTCTCAGGGCTTCCTCACAATCAGTGAGAGTCTACACCCATACAATTTTGGAACCGTAGGTCTTTCCACTCGTAAGATATGAGAAGAATAATTTTCTTCGATTTTTTCTTGAGTTAAATCGTCACCATAGCAACACGATTCAAATTAGAAAAAAATCCTTCATGATTTCAAATGACCCATGTCTTTTCATTATTCTGACTGATTTTGAACCAAATCAGGTGAAAGTAAAGGACAAAATATTACTGATTTCCAAAAGTGACACACTTCCTGCTGCCAGTTGGTGGCGCTATGACATAGACTCATGATTGTCATTTGATGGGATCATCTTGCTACTCTTAACATACCTGTAAAGTTTCATGTGCATAACTTAATGTACACAGAAGTTATTAGCCACTTCCTGTTTCATTTTATTCGCCATAATTTTAAAGCATCGCCACGGGCGAACCGTTCGAGGTATCAAAAAGATCTCTGCAATTTTGCATCAGCAACTTGTTTAGATCATATTTAGCTGGTTTGGTGCGAATTGGAAAAATTTCCTAGGAGGAGTTTATCACATTCCATTGGGTGCGTTTTGCAAACAACTCAAAATAACTCACTTCCTGTTGATTAGACCTGATGACATGCAGCGCGAAACTTGTTCAGTTTGATGAGATCTAAATGTTCACCGAGGTTTATAAGTATACGTGCAAGTGTGTCTGAGCTATAAGGCAAGACTCTGTAGGGGGCGCTGTGCGGGGCGTGTGCGACGCCCCGGGCCGAGCCCCACTGAGGACCTGTTGGCCGCAGATTCCAGTCTGTGTGCAAATTTTGGTGAGTTTTTGAGTATGTTAAGAGGCCCGAAAGTGCCCGGATGATTGAAAGAAAAATAATAATAAAAAAAAAAAAAAGAAAAATATAGTTGCAAGCAACGATGACGGGCCCAAGCAACGGGCGCGGTCCCCACCCCGGGCGCACCGCACAACCTGCGTGTTATTCGAGTGTGTCAAAACGTCGAAAAAGTCATCGGCACCCGGTTGCCCCGCGGAACTTGCACACCGAACGTCACACATCATACTGGGCTAATATCAGTTTGGGCCCTAAATATTTGTGTGTGTGTGTGTGTGTGTGTGTGTGTGTGTGTGTGTGGGTGTGACTAGTTAATGTGTCAGTCTGTCTCTGATGAGTAAATGTGTTTTTGTGTGTTTGTGTGTGTGTGGTGTGTGAGTCTGTGTGTTAACATTAGTGATGGGTGTGTTAGTATGTCTAAGACATGTGACTTGTTAGTGGATGTGTGTGTTTCTGCGTGAGGGTGTGTGAGACAGAGATGTGAGTGTGTGAGTGTTATAATTTGTGATGTTATAATGTGTGTGTGTATGTAGGTGCTCATTTGTGTGATGTACGAGTGTATTTGTTTGTGTGTGCATGCATGTGTGTGCGCGTGTGTGTGAGAGGTGTTTTTTGTGTGTGTGTGTGTGTGTGTGTGTGTGTGTGTGTGTGTGTTTCTGTGTGTGTGTTTATTTAGTGTGTTAACATTAGTGATGTGTGCTTGTGTTTGTGCATGTTTGTGTGTATGGTGTGTTCAAATATTAGTGATTTGTGTGTGATTAATAATTGTTCGGTGTAAGTTTAAGACATTATCACTGCTGACCCGTTTGAGATATCAAAATGTGTGATGTGTGTGTGTGAGAGTGAGGGAGAGAGGTGTGTGACAGTGATGTGATGTGATGTGTGTGTGTGTGTGTGTGTGTGTGTGTGTGTGTGTGTGTGTGTGTGTGTGTGTGAGAGAGAGAGTCAGGGAGAGAGCTGTGTGACATGTAGATGTGTCAGTCTGTGTGTGACGAGTAAATGTGCTTGTGTGAGTTTGTGTATATGGTGTGTGTGTGTGTGTGTGTGTGTGTGTGTGTATGGTGTGTGAGTCTGTGTGTTAATATTGGTGATGTGTGTTATAAATAATTTATCGGTGTAAGTTTAAGGATGTTCCTGAATGTGATGTCACTGTCTGTGTCACTGAATATAATGAGTGTGTGGGTGTGTGGTGTGTAAGACTGTGTTAACAGTAGTGTGTGTTAGTATGTTTAAGATATGTGACTTGTTAATGGGTGTGTGTGTTTCTGCGTGAGGGTGTGTGAGACAGAGATGTGAGTGTGTGAGTGTTACAATTTGTGATGTTATAATGTGTGTGTATGTAGGTGTGCATGTGTGTGATATATGAGTGTACTTGTTTGTGTGTGTGCATGCATGTGTGTGAGATATCTTTGTGTGTGTGTGTGTGTTTATTTAGTGTGTTAACATTAGTGATGTGTGCTTGTGTTTGTGCATGTTTGTGTGTATGGTGTCTGCATCTGTGTGTTAATATTAGTGATGTGTGTGTTATTAATAATTGTTGGGTGTAAGTTTAAGACATTATCACGGCTGACCCGTTTGAGATATCAAAATGTGTGATGTGTGTGTGAGAGTGAGGGAGAGAGGTGTGTGACAGTGATGTGATGTGAGGTCAAGTTTGAGTATGACACGCAATGGGTTTTATTTGATGCTGATGCTGGATCAGTCTTTGGCTTGTCGTGTGTGTGTGTGTGTGTGTGTGTGTGTGTGTGTGTGAGAGAGAGAGTGAGGGAGAGAGGTGTGTGACATGTAGATGTGTCAGTCTGTGTGTGACGAGTAAATGTGCTTGTGTTTGTGTGAGTTTGTGTATATGGTGTGTGTGTGTGTGTTTGTTTGTAGATGTTTGTGTGTATGGTGTGTGAGTCTGTGTGTGAACATTAGTGATGTGTGTGATAAATAATTTATCGGTGTAAGTTTAAGGATGTTCCTGAATGTGATGTCACTGTCCGTGTCACTGAATACTGAATATAAATGAGTGTGTGTGTGTGTGTGTGTGTGTGTGTGTGTGTGTGTGTGAGAGAGAGTGAGGGAGAGAGGTGTGTGACATGTAGATGGGCCAGTCTGTGTGTGACGAGTAAATGTGCTTGTGTTTGTGCGTGTTCATGTATATGGAGTGTGTGTGTGTGTGTGTGTGTGTGTGTGTGTGTGTATGGTGTGTGAGTCTGGTGTTAATATTGGTGATGTGTCTTATGAATAATTTATCGGTGTAAGTTTAAGGATGTTCCTGAATGTGATGTCACATATAATGTGTGTGTGTATGTTGTACAGTGGGCAATTTAAATGTTTGGATTGTTTATTTTTTATAATTTCTGCATATGTTGAAATAGTAAACATGAAGGCATAGTAAAGGAAAAGGGGAAAGACCTGACTGCAGAATAACTGCCTACTACTGCCATCTACTGGACATATTTTATTACTGCAGGAGTCAGTGGACACAGTTCAGACCAAGGCTGATAAATATACTGTAAAAATTGTTGGGAGCTGTATGAGCATCACAAAAACATGAAACTGAAGAAATCTACTCAGAACCAGTTGTTCTTTCTACATAAAATGTTTGGGAAGATTAGGACTTTCCGCTTGGTGGATATAAGTATCTTATATTTGCTCAAAATTATAGGTTGCCATAGCAATACTATTCAACGTATCAAAAAGTCCTTTACAGTGTGACATCAGCCATGTCTTCCAATTATTGTTCCTGATTTTGAAGCCAATTTGCTGAACATTAGCCACAAAAGAATTTAATTTCTGAAAGTAGACACTTTCTGCTGCCAGTTGGTGGCGCTATGACTGAGACTCACGGGACCCATGTGACTGTGAGCAGGATTCTTCTCTTAACCTACTGCTGAGTTTTGATGAACGTCACACAATTTAGACAGAAGTTATTAGCCACTTCCTGTTTCCTGTTATTCGCCGTAGGTTTAAGGGCTCGCCCCGGCCGACCCGTTTAAGATATCAACCAGCCCTTCACAATATTAGATCCTCAATGTCTTGAGATTATATTAGACCCTGTTTGGTCAAAAACATATGAATCCTGTAAGAGTAGTATATCACATTCCAATGGGTGCGTTTTTCAAACAACGCAAAATAACCGACTTCCTGTTCAGCGGATTCCATGACATGGGGTATGCAAGTTGTTCACCTCAATGAGATCTAAATTTATACTGGGTCTCATTCATATATGTGAAAGTGGATATGAGTTATGCAGCTTAAACTTTACAAAGTTCCAGGGGGCGCTGTACAGGCCCTGTGGCACGCCCGGGCTCCAGGCTCTCAGGGCTTCCTCACAATCAGTAAGAGTCTACACCCATACAATTTTGGAACCGTAGGTCTTTCGACTCGTAAGATATGAGAAGAATCATTTTTTTCGATTTTTTCTTGAGTTAAATCGTCACCATAGCAACACGATTCAAATTAGAAAAAAATCCTTCATGATTTCAAATGACCCATGTCTTTTCATTATTCTGACTGATTTTGAACCAAATCAGGTGAAAGTAAAGGACAAAATATTACTGATTTCCAAAAGTGACACACTTCCTGCTGCCACTTGGTGGCGCTATGATATAGACTCATGATTGTCATTTGATGTGATCAGCTTCCTACTCTTAACATACCTGTAAAGTTTCATGTGCCTAACTTAATGTACACAGAAGTTATTAGCCACTTCCTGTTTCATTTTATTCGCCATGATTTTAAAGCGTCGCCACGGCCGAACCGTTCGAGGTATCAAAAAGATCTCTGCAATTTTGCATCGGCAACTTGTTTAGATCATATTTAGCTGGTTTGGTGGGAATTGTAAAAATTCTCTAGGAGGAGTTTATCACATTCCATTGGGTGCGTTTTGCAAACAACTCAAAATAACTCACTTCCTGTTGATTAGACCTGATGACATGCAGCGCGAAACTTGTTCAGTTTGATGAGATCTAAATGTTCACCGAGTTTTATAAGTATACGTGCAAGTGTGTCTGAGCTATAAGGCAAGACTCTCTAGGGGGCGCTGTGCAGGGCGTGTGCGACGCCCCGGGCCGAGCCCCACTGAGGACCTGTGGGCCGCAGATTCCAATCTGTGTGCAAATTTTGGTGAGTTTTTGAGTATGTTAAGAGGCCCGAAAGTGCCCGGATGATTGAAAGAAAAATAATAAACAAAATAAAAAAAAAATAAATTAAAGTTGCAAGCAACGATGACGGGCCCAAGCAACGGGCGCGGTCCCCACCCCGGGCGCACCGCACAACCTGCGTGTTATTCGAGTGTGTCAAAACCTCAAAAAAGTCATTGGCACCCGGTTGCACCGCAGAACTTGCACACAGAACGTCACACATCATACTGGGCTAATATCAGTTTGGGCCCTAAATATTTGTGTGTGTGTGTGTGTGTGTGTGTGTGTGTGTGTGTGTGTGTGTGTGACTAGTTAATGTGTCAGTCTGTCTCTGATGAGTAAATGTGTTTTTGTGTGTTTGTGTGTGTGTGGTGTGTGAATCTGTGTGTTAACATTAGTGATGTGTGTGTTAGTATGTCCAAGACATGTGACTTGTTAGTGGATGTGTGTGTTTCTGCGTGAGACAGAGATGTGAGTGTGTGAGTGTTATAATTTGTGATGTTATAATGTGTGAGTATGTAGGTGCTCATTTGTGTGATGTACGAGTGTATTTGTTTGTGTGTGCATGCATGTGTGTGCGTGTGTGTGAGATGTGTTTGTGTGTGTGTGTGTGTGTGTGTTTATTTAGTGTGTTAACATTAGTGATGTGTGCTTGTGTATGTTTGTGTGTATGGTGTGTTCAAATATTAGTGATTTGTGTGTGATTAATAATTGTTCGGTGTAAGTTTAAGACATTATCACGGCTGACCCGTTTGAGATATCAACATGTGTGATGTGTGTGTGAGAGTGAGGGAGAGAGGTGTGTGACAGTGATGTGATGTGATGTGATTTGTGTGTGTGTGTGTGCGTGTGTGTGTGTGCATGTGTGTGTGGGAGGTTTAGTGTGTGTGAGAGTGAGGGACAGAGGTATGTGAGATGTAGATGTGTCAGTCTGTGTGTGACGAGTAAATGTGCTTGTGTTTGTGTATATGGAGTGTGTGTGTGTGTGTGTGTGTGGTTGTTTGTGTGTATGGTGTGTGAGTCTGTGTTAACATTAGTGATGTGTGTTATTAATAATGTTTCGGTGTACATATTGTGTATTTGTCGGGATGTGTACATGAGCGATGTGTAGAGTGTGTGTGTGTGTTTAGAATGTGTGGTCTGGTGTGTATATCGCCGCGCTTGTCCACCAGACTCAATGTTGTACAGTTGGCAATTTAAATGTTTGTATTGTTTATTTTTTATGATTTCTGCATATATTTAAATTGTAAACATGAAGCCATAGTAAAGGAGAAGGGGAAAGACCTGACTGCAGAATACCTGCCTACTACTGCCATCTACTGGACATATTTTATTACTGCAGGAGTCAGTACAGAAAGTTCAGGACAAGGATGATAAATATACTGTAAAAAAATTGTTGGGAGCTGTATGAGCGTCACAAAAACATGAAACTCAAGGAATCTACTCAGAAGCAGTTGTTCTTTCTACATAAAATGTTTGGGCACATTAGGACTTTCCACTTGGTGGATATAAGTATCTTATGTTTGCTCCAAATGATATGTTGCCATAGCAACACTATTCAACGTATCAAAAAGTCCTTTACAGTGTATCATCAGCCGTGTCTTCCAATTATTGTGCCTGATTTTGAAGCCAATTTGCTGAAAATTAGCCACAAAAGAATTTAATTTCTGAAAGTAGACACTTTCTGCTGCCAGTTGGTGGCGCTATGACTGAGACTCACGGGACCCATGTCACTGTGAGCAGGACTCTTCTCTTAACCTACTGCTGAGGTTTGATGAATGTCACTCAATTTATACAGAAGTTATTAGCCACTTCCTGTTTCCTGTTATTCGCCGTATTTTTAAGGGCTCGCCACGGCCGACCCGTTTAAGATATCAACCAGCCCTTCACAATATTAGATCCTCAATGTCTTGAGATTATATTAGACCCTGTTTGGTCAAAAACATATGAATCCTGTAAGAGTAGTATATCACATTCCAATGGGTGCGTTTTTCAAACAACGCAAAATAACCGACTTCCTGTTCAGCGGATTCCATGACATGGGGTATGCAAGTTGTTCACCTCAATGAGATCTAAATTTATACTGGGTCTCATTCATATATGTGAAAGTGGATATGAGTTATGCAGCTTAAACTTTACAAAGTTCCAGGGGGCGCTGTACAGGCCCTGTGGCACGCCCGGGCTCCAGGCTCTCAGGGCTTCCTCACAATCAGTGAGAGTCTACACCCATACAATTTTGGAACCGTAGGTCTTTCCACTCGTAAGATATGAGAAGAATAATTTTCTTCGATTTTTTCTTGAGTTAAATCGTCACCATAGCAACACGATTCAAATTAGAAAAAAATCCTTCATGATTTCAAATGACCCATGTCTTTTCATTATTCTGACTGATTTTGAACCAAATCAGGTGAAAGTAAAGGACAAAATATTACTGATTTCCAAAAGTGACACACTTCCTGCTGCCACTTGGTGGCGCTATGACATAGACTCATGATTGTCATATGATGTGATCAGCTTCCTACTCTTAACATACCTGTAAAGTTTCATGTGCATAACTTAATGTACACAGAAGTTATTAGCCACTTCCTGTTTCATTTTATTCGCCATGATTTTAAAGCGTCGCCACGGCCGAACCGTTCGAGGTATCAAAAAGATCTCTGCAATTTTGCATCGGCAACTTGTTTAGATCATATTTAGCTGGTTTGGTGGGAATTGTAAAAATTCTCTAGGAGGAGTTTATCACATTCCATTGGGTGCGTTTTGCAAACAAGTCAAAATAACTCACTTCCTGTTGATTAGACCTGATGACATGCAGCGCAAAACTTGTTCAGTTTGATGAGATCTAAATGTTCACCGAGATTTATAAGTATACGTGCAAGTGTGTCTGAGCTATAAGGCAAGACTCTGTAGGGGGCGCTGTGCGGGGCGTGTGCGACGCCCTGGGCCGAGCCCCACTGAGGACCTGTTGGCCGCAGATTCCAATCTGTGTGCAAATTTTGGTGAGTTTTTGAGTATGTTAAGAGGCCCGAAAGTGCCCGGATGATTGAAAGAAAAATAATAAAAAAAAAAAAAATAATAATAATCCTTACGAAAACAAGAGGGCCCTGCGCACTCAGTGCTTGGGCCCTAAATAATAATCCTTAGAAGAACAATAGGGCCCTGCGCACTCAGTGCTTGGGCCCTAATAATCCTTAGGAAAACAAGAGGGCCCTGCGCACTCAGTGCTTGGGCCCTAATTAAAGTTGCAAGCAACGATGACGGGCCCAAGCAACGGGCGCGGTCCCCACCCCGGGCGCACCGCACAACCTGCGTGTTATTCGAGTGTGTCAAAACCTCGAAAAAGTCATTGGCACCCGGTTGCACCGCGGAACTTGCACACCG
Source organism: Clarias fuscus (assembly GCA_030347435.1). Taxonomy (NCBI): domain Eukaryota; kingdom Metazoa; phylum Chordata; class Actinopteri; order Siluriformes; family Clariidae; genus Clarias; species Clarias fuscus. The sequence continues at coordinate 112,291 of JARWBY010000215.1, forward strand.
AACGTCACACATCATACTGGGCTAATATCAGTTTGGGCCCTAAATATGTGTGTGTGTGTGTGTGTGTGTGTGTGTGTGTGACTAGTTAATGTGTCAGTCTGTCTCTGATGAGTAAATGTGTTTTTGCGTGTTTGTGTGTGTGTGGTGTGTGAGTCTGTGTGTTAACATTAGTGATGTGTGTGTTAGTATGTCTAAGACATGTGACTTGTTAGTGGATGTGTGTGTTTCTGCGTGAGGGTGTGTGAGACAGAGATGTGAGTGTGTGAGTGTTATAATTTGTGATGTTATAATGTGTGTTTATGTAGGTGCTCATTTGTGTATTGTACGAGTGTATTTGTTTGTGTGTGCATGCATGTGTGTGCGTGTGTGTGAGAGGTGTTTTTTTGTGTGTGTGTGTGTGTGTGTGTGTGTGTGTTTCTGTGTGTGTGTTTATTTAGTGTGTTAACATTAGTGATGTGTGCTTGTGTTTGTGCATGTTTGTGAGTATGGTGTCTGCATCTGTGTGTTAATATTAGTGATGTGTGTTATTAATAATTGTTGGGTGTAAGTTTAAGACATTATCATGGCTGACCCGTTTGAGATATCAAAATGTGTGATGTGTGTGTGAGAGTGAGGGAGAGAGGTGTGTGACAGTGATGTGATGTGAGGTCAAGTTTGAGTATGACACGCAATGGGATTTATTTGATGCTGATGCTGGATCAGTCTTTGGCTTGTCCTGTGTGTGTGTGTGTGTGTGTGTGTGTGTGTGTGTGTGTGTGTGTGTGTGTGTGTGTGTGTGTGTGTGAGAGAGAGAGAGAGTGAGGGAGAGAGGTGTGTGACATGTAGATGTGTCAGTCTGTGTGTGACGAGTAAATGTGCTTGTGTGAGTTTGTGTATATGGTGTGTGTGTGTGTGTTTGTTTGTAGATGTTTTTGTGTATGGTGTGTGAGTCTGTGTGTGAACATTAGTGATGTGTGTGATAAATAATTTATCGGTGTAAGTTTAAGGATGTTCCTGAATGTGATGTCACTGTCTGTGTCACTGAATATAATGAGTGTGTGTGTGTGTGTGTGTGTGTGTGTGTGTGTGTGTGTGTGTGTGTGTGTGTGTGTGTGTGTGTGTGTGAGAGTGAGGGAGAGAGGTGTGTGACATGTAGATGTGACAGTATGTGTGTGACGAGTAAATGTGCTTGTGTTTGTGCGAGTTTGTGTATATGGTGTGTGTGTGTGTGTGTGTGTGTGTGTGTGTGTGTGTGTGTATGGTGTGTGAGTCTGTGTGTTAATATTGGTGATGTGTGTTATAAATAAATTATCGGTGTAAGGTTAAGGATGTTCCTGAATGTGATGTCACATATAATGTGTGTGTGTGTGTGTGTGTGTGTGTGTGTGTGTGTGTGTATGTTGTACAGTGGGCAATTTAAATGTTTCTATTGTATATTTTTGATCATTTCTGCATATGTTTAAATTGTAAACATGAAGCCATAGTAAAGGAGAAGGGGAAAGACCTGACTGCAGAATACCTGCCTATTACTGCCATCTACTGGACATATTTTATTACTGCAGGACTGAGTGGAGACAGTTCAGGCCAAAGCTGATAAATATACTGTAAAAATTGTTGGGAGCTGTGTGAGCATCACAAAAACATGAAACTCAAGAAATCTACTCAGAAGCAGTTGTTCTTTCTACCTAAAATGTTTGGGCACATTATGATTTTCCACTTGGTGGATATAAGTATCTTATATTTGCTCAAAATGATATGTTGCCATAGCAATACTATTCAACGTATCAAAAAGTCCTTTACAGTGGGACATCAGCCGTGTCTTCCAATTATTGTGCCTGATTTTGAAGCCAATTTGCTGAAAATTAGCCACAAAAGAATTTAATTTCTGAAAGTAGACACTTTCTGCTGCCAGTTGGTGGCGCTATGACTGAGACTCACGGGACCCATGTCACTGTGAGCAGGACTCTTCTCTTAACCTACTGCTGAGGTTTGATGAATGTCACTCAATTTATACAGAAGTTATTAGCCACTTCCTGTTTCCTGTTATTCGCCGTAGGTTTAAGGGCTCGCCACGGCCGACCCGTTTGAGATATCAACCAGCCCTTCACAATATTAGATCCTCAATGTCTTGAGATTATATTAGACCCTGTTTGGTCAAAAACCTATGAATCCTGTAAGAGTAGTATATCACATTCCAATGGGTGCGTTTTTCAATCAACGCCAAATAACTGACTTCCTGTTCAGCGGATTCCAGTATGGGATATGCAAGTTGTTCATCTCAATGAGATCTAAATTTCTACTGGGTCTCATGCATATATGTGAAAGTGGATATGAATTATGCAGCTAAATTTTTTACAAAGTTCCAGGGGGCGCTGTCCAGGCCCTGAGCCACGCCCGGTCTCCAGGCTCTCAGGCCTTACTCATAATCAGTTTCAGTGTATAGCCGTAAAAGTTTGGAACCGTAGGTCTTTCCACTCGTACGATATGAGAAGATTTATTTTTTTGCACTTCATTTTAGGTTTTTTCTCTAGATAAATCGTCGCCATAACAAGACGATTCAAATTATAAAAAAATCCTTCATGGTCTCAAATCATCCATGTCTTTTCATTATTCTGACTGATTTTGAACCAAATCAGGTGAAAGTAAAGGCCAAAATATTAGTGATTTCCAAAAGTGACACACTTCCTGCTGCCAGTTGGTGGCGCTATGACATAGACTCATGATTGTCATTTGATGTGATCATCTTCCTACTCTTAACACACCTGTAAAGTTTCATATGCATAACGTAATGTACACAGAAGTTATTAGCCACTTCCTGTTTCATTTTATTCGCCATAATTTTAAAGCGTCGCCACGGCCGAACCGTTCGAGGTATCAAAAAGATCTCTGCAATTTTGCATCGGCAACTTGTTTAGATCATATTTGCCTGGTTTGGTGGAAATTCTGTAAATTTCCTAGGAGGAGTATTTCAAATTCCATTGGGTGCGTTTTGCAAAGACCTCAAAATAACTCACTTCCTGTTGATTAGCCCTGATGACATGCATTGCAAAACTTGTTCAGCTTGATGAGATCTAAATGTACACGGAGTTTTCTGAGTGTGCGTGCAAGTGTCTCTGAGCTATGAGGCACGATTTTCTAGGGGGCGCTGTGACGGGCGTGTGCGACTCCCCGGGCCGAGCCCCACTGAGGACCTGATGGCCGCGGATTCCAATCTGGATGCAAATTTTGATGAGTTTTTGAGTATGTTAAGGACCCCAAAAGTACCAAAAGTGTGGAAAAAAAAAAAAAAAAAAAAAAAAAAAAAAAATTAAAGTTGCAAGCAACGATGACGGGCCCAAGCAACAAGCGCGGTCCCCACCTCGGGCGCACCGCACAACCTGCGTGTTATTCGAGTGTGTCAAAACCTCGAAAAAGTCATTGGCACCCGGTTGCACCGCGGAACTTGCACACCGAACGTCACACATCATACTGGGCTAATATCAGTTTGGGCCCTAAATATGTGTGTGTGTGTGTGTGTGTGTGTGTGTGTGTGTGTGTGACTAGTTAATGTGTCAGTCTGTCTCTGATGAGTAAATGTGTTTTTGCGTGTTTGTGTGTGTGTGGTGTGTGAGTCTGTGTGTTAACATTAGTGATGGGTGTGTTAGTATGTCTAAGACATGTGACTTGTTAGTGGATGTGTGTGTTTCTGCGTGAGGGTGTGTGAGACAGAGATGTGAGTGTGTGAGTGTTATAATTTGTGATGTTATAATGTGTGAGTATGTAGGTGCTCATTTGTGTATTGTACGAGTGTATTTGTTTGTGTGTGCATGCATGTGTGTGCGTGTGTGTGAGAGGTGTTTTTTTGTGTGTGTGTGTGTGTGTGTGTGTGTTTCTGTGTGTGTGTTTATTTAGTGTGTTAACATTAGGGATGTGTGCTTGTGTTTGTGCATGTTTGTGTGTATGGTGTGTTCAAATATTAGTGATTTGTGTGTGATTAATAATTGTTGGGTGTAAGTTTAAGACATTATCACGGCTGACCCGTTTGAGATATCAAAATGTGTGATGTGTGTGTGAGAGTGAGGGAGAGAGGTGTGTGACAGTGATGTGATGTGATGTGTGTGTGTGTGTGTGTGTGTGTGTGAGAGAGAGTCAGGGAGAGAGGTGTGTGACATGTAGATGTGTCAGTCTGTGTGTGACGAGTAAATGTGCTTGTGTGAGTTTGTGTATATGGTGTGTGTGTGTGTGTGTGTGTGTGTGTGTGTGTGTGTGTGTGTATGGTGTGTGAGTCTGTGTGTTAATATTGGTGATGTGTGTTATGAATAATTTATCGGTGTAAGTTTAAGGATGTTCCTGAATGTGATGTCACTGTCTGTGTCACTGAATATAATGAGTGTGTGTGTGTGGTGTGTAAGTCTGTGTTAACAGTAGTGTGTGTTAGTATGTTTAAGATATGTGACTTGTTAATGGGTGTGTGTGTTTCTGCGTGAGGGTGTGTGAGACAGAGATGTGAGTGTGTGAGTGTTACAATTTGTGATGTTATAATGTGTGTGCATGTGTGTGATGTACGAGTGTACTTGTTTGTGTGTGTGAATGCATGTGTGTGAGATATCTTTGTGTTTGTGTGTGTGTTTATTTAGTGTGTTAACATTAGTGATGTGTGCTTGTGTTTGTGCATGTTTGTGTGTATGGTGTCTGCATTTGTGTGTTAATATTAGTGATGTGTGTGTTATTAATAATTGTTGGGTGTAAGTTTAAGACATTATCACGGCTGACCCGTTTGAGATATCAAAATGTGTGATGTGTGTGTGAGAGTGAGGGAGAGAGGTGTGTGACAGTGATGTGATGTGAGGTCAAGTTTGAGTATGACACGCAATGGGTTTTATTTGATGCTGATGCTGGATCAGTCTTTGGCTTGTCCTGTGTGTGTGTGTGTGTGTGTGTGTGTGTGTGTGTGTGTGTGTGTGTGTGTGTGTGTGTGTGTGAGAGAGAGAGAGAGAGTGAGGGAGAGAGGTGTGTGACATGTAGATGTGTCAGTCTGTGTGTGACGAGTAAATGTGCTTGTGTGAGTTTGTGTATATGGTGTGTGTGTGTGTGTTTGTTTGTAGATGTTTGTGTGTATGGTGTGTGAGTCTGTGTGTGAACATTAGTGATGTGTGTGATAAATAATTTATCGGTGTAAGTTTAAGGATGTTCCTGAATGTGATGTCACATATAATGTGTGTGTGTATGTTGTACAGTGGGCAATTTAAATGTTTGTATTGTTTATTTTTTATAATTTCTGCATATGTTGAAATAGTAAACATGAAGGCATAGTAAAGGAAAAGGGGAAAGACCTGACTGCAGAATAACTGCCTACTACTGCCATCTACTGGACATATTTTATTACTGCAGGAGTCAGTGGACACAGTTCAGACCAAGGCTGATAAATATACTGTAAAAATTGTTGGGAGCTGTATGAGCATCACAAAAACATGAAACTCAAGAAATCTACTCAGAAGCAGTTGTTCCTTCTACCTAAAATGTTTGGGCACATTAGGACTTTCCACTTGGTGGATATAAGTATCTTATATTTGCTCAAAATTATATGTTGCCATAGCAACACTATTCAACGTATCAAAAAGTCCTTTACAGTGTGACATCAGCCGTGTCTTCCAATTATTGTGCCTGATTTTGAAGCCAATTTGCTGAAAATTAGTCACAAAAGAATTTAATTTCTAAAAGTAGACACTTTCTGCTGCCAGTTGGTGGCGCTATGACTGAGACTCACGGGACCCATGTCACTGTGAGCAGGTTTCTTCTCTTAACCTACTGCTGAGGTTTGATGAACGTCACTCAATTTATACAGAAGTTATTAGCCACTTCCTGTTTCCTGTTATTCGCCGTAGGTTTAAGGGCTCGCCACGGCCGACCCGTTTAAGATATCAACCAGCCCTTCACAATATTACATCCTCAATGTCTTGAGATGGTATTAGACCCTGTTTGGTCAAAAACCTATTAATCCTGTAAGAGTAGTAGATCACATTCCAATGGGTGCGTTTTTCAAACAACGCCAAATAACTGACTTCCTGTTCAGCGGATTCCATGACATGGGGTATGCAAGTTGTTCATCTCAATGAGATCTAAATTTATACTGGGTCTCATTCATATATGTGAAAGTGGATATGAGTTATGCAGCTGAAACTTTACAAAGTTCCAGGGGGCGCTGTACAGGCCCTGTGCCACGCCCGGGCTCCAGGCTCTCAGGGATTCCTCACAATCAGTGAGAGTCTACACCCATACAATTTGGGACCCGTAGGTCTTTCCACTCGTAAGATATGAGAAAAATAGTTGTCTTCGATTTTTTCTTGAGTTAAATCGTCACCATAGCAACACGATTCAAATTAGAAAAAAAATCCTCCATGATTTCAAATGACCCATGTCTTTTCATTATTCTGACTGATTTTGAACCAAATCAGGTGAAAGTAAAGGACAAAATATTACTGATTTCCAAAAGTGACACACTTCCTGCTGCCACTTGGTGGCGCTATGACATAGACTCATGGTTGTCATATGATGTGATCATCTTCCTACTCTTAACATACCTGTGAAGTTTCATGTGCATAACTTAATGTACACAGAAGTTATTAGCCACTTCCTGTTTCATTTTATTCGCCATAATTTTAAAGCGTCGCCACGGCCGAACCGTTCGAGGTATCAAAAAGATCTCTGCAATTTTGCATCGGCAACTTGTTTAGATCATATTTAGCTGGTTTGGTGCGAATTGGAAAAATTTCCTAGGAGGAGTTTATCACATTCCATTGGGTGCGTTTTGCAAACAACTCAAAATAACTCACTTCCTGTTGATTAGACCTGATGACATGCAGCGCGAAACTTGTTTAGTTTGATGAGATCTAAATGTACACCGAGTTTTATAAGTATACGTGCAAGTGTGTCTGAGCTATAAGGCAAGACTCTGTAGGGGGCGCTGTGCGGGGCGTGTGCGACGCCCCGGGCCGAGCCCCACTGAGGACCTGTTGGCCGCAGATTCCAATCTGTGTGCAAATTTTGGTGAGTTTTTGAGTATGTTAAGAGGCCCGAAAGTGCCCGGATGATTGAAAGAAAAATAATAAAAAGAAAAAAAAAATAAATAATAATAATCCTAACGAAAACAATAGGGCCCTGCGCACTCAGTGCTTGGGCCCTAATTAAAGTTGCAAGCAACGATGACGGGCCCAAGCAACGGGCGCGGTCCCCACCCCGGGCGCACCGCACAACCTGCGTGTTATTCGAGTGTGTCAAAACCTCAAAAAAGTCATTGGCACCCGGTTGCACCGCAGAACTTGCACACAGAACGTCACACATCATACTGGGCTAATATCAGTTTGGGCCCTAAATATTTGTGTGTGTGTGTGTGTGTGTGTGTGTGTGTGTGTGTGTGTGTGTGTGTGACTAGTTAATGTGTCAGTCTGTCTCTGATGAGTAAATGTGTTTTTGTGTGTTTGTGTGTGTGTGGTGTGTGAATCTGTGTGTTAACATTAGTGATGTGTGTGTTAGTATGTCCAAGACATGTGACTTGTTAGTGGATGTGTGTGTTTCTGCGTGAGACAGAGATGTGAGTGTGTGAGTGTTATAATTTGTGATGTTATAATGTGTGTGTATGTAGGTGCTCATTTGTGTGATGTACGAGTGTATTTGTTTGTGTGTGCATGCATGTGTGTGCGTGTGTGTGAGATGTGTTTGTGTGTGTTTGTGTGTGTGTGTGTGTGTGTGTGTTTATTTAGTGTGTTAACATTAGTGATGTGTGCTTGTGTATGTTTGTGTGTATGGTGTGTTCAAATATTAGTGATTTGTGTGTGATTAATAATTGTTCGGTGTAAGTTTAAGACATTATCACGGCTGACCCGTTTGAGATATCAACATGTGTGATGTGTGTGTGAGGGAGAGAGGTGTGTGACAGTGATGTGATGTGATGTGATTTGTGTGTGTGTGTGTGCGTGTGTGTGTGTGCGTGTGTGTGTGTGCATGTGTGTGTGGGAGGTTTAGTGTGTGGGAGGTTTAGTGTGTGGGAGGTTTAGTGTGTGTGAGAGTGAGGGACAGAGGTGTGTGAGATGTAGATGTGTCAGTCTGTGTGTGACGAGTAAATGTGCTTGTGTTTGTGTATATGGAGTGTGTGTGTGTGTGTGTGTGTGTGTGGTTGTTTGTGTGTATGGTGTGTGAGTCTGTGTTAACATTAGTGATGTGTGTTATTAATAATGTTTCGGTGTAAGTTTAAGGATGTTCCTGAATGTGATGTCACTGTCCGTGTCACTGAATATGATGAGTGTGAGTGTGTGTCTGTCGTGAAAGATGTGTGCTATAGATGCGCAGGAGCCTCTTGTTTTCCTAAGGATCTTTTTCCTTTTTCATGATATATTGATTTTTATTTAGTCAGGTCACATTAGTGACGTGTGCTTGTGATGTGTGTGTGTGTGTGTGTGTGTGTGTGTGTGTGTGTGTGTGTGCATGTAGGATAGTTAGTGTGTTCATATTGTGTATTTGTCGGGATGTGTACATGACCGATGTGTAGAGTGTGTGTGTGTGTTTAGAATGTGTGGTCTGGTGTGTATATCGCCGCGCTTGTCCACCAGACTCAATGTTGTACAGTTGGCAATTTAAATGTTTGTATTGTTTATTTTGTATGATTTCTGCATATATTTAAATTGTAAACATGAAGCCATAGTAAAGGAGAAGGGGAAAGACCTGACTGCAGAATACCTGCCTACTACTGCCATCTACTGGACATATTTTATTACTGCAGGAGTCAGTACAGAAAGTTCAGGACAAGGATGATAAATATACTGTAAAAAAAATGTTGGGAGCTGTATGAGCGTCACAAAAACATGAAACTCAAGAAATCTACTCAGAAGCAGTTGTTCTTTCTACATAAAATGTTTGGGCACATTAGGACTTTCCACTTGGTGGATATAAGTATCTTATGTTTGCTCCAAATGATATGTTGCCATAGCAACACTATTCAACGTATCAAAAAGTCCTTTACAGTGTGACATCAGCCGTGTCTTCCAATTATTGTGCCTGATTTTGAAGCCAATTTGCTGAAAATTAGCCACAAAAGAATTTAATTTCTGAAAGTAGACACTTTCTGCTGCCAGTTGGTGGCGCTATGACTGAGACTCACGGGACCCATGTCACTGTGAGCAGGACTCTTCTCTTAACCTACTGCTGAGGTTTGATGAACGTCACTCAATTAAGACAGAAGTTATTAGCCACTTCCTGTTTCCTGTTATTCGCCGTGGCCCTTAAAGCTACGGGCCGTGTTTCAAATGTGTGTGTGTTTATAACACGAAATAACAACAGCAAAAGATAATAGTGACAGTCACAATAACATATTGATTCTAGGCATACTTACTAAGAATACACACACACACACACACACATGTAAATATATATATATATATATATATATATATATATATATATATATATATATATATATATATATCTCGTGACCTCGCGGGCATAATAACTTGTTACCGGAACAGATAAAATGTCCATTGTTAATATAGTTAAAGACTTCACACTTACTGTTGAATTCACGCACAAAACTTGATCCAAAGGGCGATTTGTAAACAATTAAACAGTCCATAAACAACTATTCAGCGGCAGCGTTTGTGTCAGTCCGCTTCACCAAAACTCAAATCTGTGAGGGAGGGGGAGGTCACGTGTGTCTGTGTGCGTCTCTTCGTGAGTGTGGGATGTGTGGTGTGATACCTCCATCTAGTGGCCATAGTTTAGTACTGCAGGAGTTAGTTTATGCAATTTAAAGCAATTAGTTAATAAACAAAATATTGTTGGGAGGCGTATGAGCATAACAAAATCGTGAAACTCAAGAAATTTACTCAGAACCAGTTGTACCTTCTATGTAAAATGTTTGGAGACATTAGGACTTTCCACTTGTTGGATATGAGTATCCTAGTTTTCCTTAAAATTTTACCTTGCCATAGCAACACTATTCAACGTATCAAAAAGTCCTTTACAGTGTGACATCAGCCGTGTCTTCCAATTATTGTCGCTGATTTTGAAGCCAATTTGCTGAAAATTAGCCACAAAAGAATTTAATTTCTGAAAGTAGACACTTTCTGCTGCCAGTTGGTGGCGCTATGACTGAGACTCACGGGACCCATGTCACTGTGAGCAGGACTCTTCTCTTAACCTACTGCTGAGGTTTGATGAATGTCACTCAATTTATACAGAAGTTATTAGCCACTTCCTGTTTCCTGTTATTCGCCGTATTTTTAAGGGCTCGCCACGGCCGACCCGTTTAAGATATCAACCAGCCGTTCACAATATTAGATCCTCAATGTCTTGAGATTATATTAGACCCTGTTTGGTCAAAAACATATGAATCCTGTAAGAGTAGTATATCACATTCCAATGGGTGCGTTTTTCAAACAACGCAAAATAACCGACTTCCTGTTCAGCGGATTCCATGACATGGGTTATGCAAGTTGTTCACCTCAATGAGATCTAAATTTATACTGGGTCTCATTCATATATGTGAAAGTGGATATGAGTTATGCAGCTGAAACTTTACAAAGTTCCAGGGGGCGCTGTACAGGCCTTGTGGCACGCCCGGGCTCCAGGCTCTCAGGGCTTCCTCACAATCAGTGAGAGTCTACACCCATACAATTTTGGAACCGTAGGTCTTTCCACTTGTAAGATATGAGAAGAATAATTTTCTTCGATTTTTTCTTGAGTTAAATCGTCACCATAGCAACGCGATTCAAATTAGAAAAAAATCCGTCATGATTTCAAATGACCCATGTCTTTTCATTATTCTGACTGATTTTGAACCAAATCAGGTGAAAGTAAAGGACAAAATATTACTGATTTCTAAAAGTGACACACTTCCTGCTGCCACTTGGTGGCGCTATGGCATAGACTCATGATTGTCATATGATGTGATCAGCTTCCTACTCTTAACATACCTGTAAAGTTTCATGTGCCTAACTTAATGTACACAGAAGTTATTAGCCACTTCCTGTTTCATTTTATTTGCCATAATTTTAAAGCGTCGCCACGGCCGAACCGTTCGAGGTATCAAAAAGATCTCTGCAATTTTGCATCGGCAACTTGTTTAGATCATATTTAGCTGGTTTGGTGTGAATTGTAAAAATTTCCTAGGAGGAGTTCATCACATTCCATTGGGTGCGTTTTGCAAACAACTCAAAATAACTCACTTCCTGTTGATTAGACCTGATGACATGCAGCGCGAAACTTGTTCAGTTTGATGAGATCTAAATGTTCACCGAGTTTTATAAGTATACGTGCAAGTGTGTCTGAGCTATAAGGCAAGACTCTGTAGGGGGCGCTGTGCGGGGCGTGTGCGACGCCCCGGGCCGAGCCCCACTGAGGACCTGTTGGCCGCAGATTCCAATCTGTGTGCAAATTTTGGTGAGTTTTTGAGTATGTTAAGAGGCCCGAAAGTGCCCGGATGATTGAAAGAAAAATAATAAAAAAAAAAATAAAAAAAATTAAAGTTGCAAGCAACGATGACGGGCCCAAGCAACGGGCGCGGTCCCCACCCCGGGCGCACCGCACAACCTGCGTGTTATTCGAGTGTGTCAAAACCTCAAAAAAGTCATTGGCACCCGGTTGCACCGCAGAACTTGCACACAGAACGTCACACATCATACTGGGCTAATATCAGTTTGGGCCCTAAATATTTGTGTGTGTGTGTGTGTGTGTGACTAGTTAATGTGTCAGTCTGTCTCTGATGAGTAAATGTGTTTTTGTGTGTTTGTGTGTGTGTGGTGTGTGAATCTGTGTGTTAACATTAGTGATGTGTGTGTTAGTATGTCCAAGACATGTGACTTGTTAGTGGATGTGTGTGTTTCTGCGTGAGACAGAGATGTGAGTGTGTGAGTGTTATAATTTGTGATGTTATAATGTGTGTGTGTATGTAGGTGCTCATTTGTGTGATGTATGAGTGTATTTGTTTGTGTTTGTGCATGCATGTGTGTGCGTGTGTGTGAGATGTGTTTGTGTCTTTGTGTGTGTTTATTTAGTGTGTTAACATTAGTGATGTGTGCTTGTGTTTGTGCATGTTTGTGTGTATGGTGTGTTCAAATATTAGTGATTTGTGTGTGATTAATAATTGTTCGGTGTAAGTTTAAGACATTATCACTGCTGACCCGTTTGAGAGATCAAAATGTGTGATGTGATGTGATGTGTGTGTGAGAGTGAGGGAGAGATGTGTGTGACAGTGATGTGATGTGATGTGATGTGATTTGTGTGTGTGTGTGTGTGTGTGTGTGTGTGTGTGTGTGTGTGTGTGTGTGTGTGTGGGAGGTTTAGTGTGTGTGAGAGTGAGGGACAGAGGTGTGTGAGATGTAGATGTGTCAGTCTGTGTGTGACGAGTAAATGTGCTTGTGTTTGTGCGTGTTTGTGTATATTAGATTAGATTAGATTAGATTAAACTTTATTGTCATTGCACGCAGTCACAAGGCAACGAAATGCAGTTAGCATCTAACCAGAAGTGCAAGTTAGCAGTGCAATATAAACATATATACAGATCTATAGAAACTTGTATGATAGAATTAAGGTCTATGTATAAATTGTATTACAGAAAAAAAAAATATTTATATATATATATATATATATATATATGGAGTGTGTGTGTGTGTTTGTGTGTATGGTGTGTGAGTCTGTGTGTGAACATTAGTGATGTGTGTTATTAATAATTTTTCAGTGTAAGTTTAAGGATGTTCCTGAAT